>PVJA010014785.1:8321-46809 GCA_004027025.1 Myocastor coypus | reverse complement strand
AAAAAAAAAAAAAAAAAAAAAAAAAAAAAAAAAAAAAAAAAAAAAAAAAAAAAAAAAAAAAAAAAAAAAAAAAAAAAAAAAAAAAAAAAAAAAAAAAAAGAAAGAAAGAAAGACCAGCGAAAGAGAGAACAAAATGAGAAAGTTGCAGTAGAGCACCCAAAAAATTTTACAAAATCAAGAAAGAATATGCTATATTTTATTGTAGTGAGCTCTATCTATAACTATTCTCCAATCAAGAAATGAGGAATCAAAATAAAACCCCACACATATGTGAGTATGATATAATAGGGCTAAATACTGTTAGATGCTGATAAATTTTATGCCCATATTTTATTTTAATATTTTAGTACAATTAGTATATAAATGTATTACGGCAACAAGATAGAAAAGATTCTCCCACACCATTCTCTTTCCTATATCCTGTCCCTTCACTGGGGTAAGTATCTGTGCGTGTCAACCCAACCCCTTCCTATGCATTTTCATGTCTACAATTTTAAAAATACATAGATGTTTAGCTAGTTTATAGTAATAGAAAATACTATTGTGTTGCAGAATATAGCTTGAAACATATATTTTTTCCTCAAATGCATGCATTCAAAACTTGCGTCTGTTAATACGTGGATGTTTGGCATTCATGTTACTGCCATGTCCCCCCAAGGATCAGTTATACAAGCCTTATGGAGCAGGAAGCATTTTCAGAAGCACTAAACCTCGCCTTAACTTGATGCTGTGCACATGTATATTTCCATGGTTCAAACAAGATATGGAGTTCGCTGGTGGGGGAGTATCAGCTTCTTCCTTTTCACCTCTTTCTTCAATTTCTCATAGCCAAATATAGGCCTGATAGCAGGGGTGACTTCAATGCTTGTTATGTTAAAATCCTAGAGCAGAGCATCTCCGCCACATTTCTTCCTTTACCCGTCATCACCACTGGCTTTGGTACAGGCACAGAGGTAGGATAGGCTCTGACAGACAGATGCAGGTCTGTGGCTGTACCTGCCGTGGCCTTTGTGCTCTGACTACTGGATGAAATATCCTGCACTGACAAGAGAAAGAGACATATATCCCGAAAACCGGCTAATTCCAGTAAGTCACAAGAGAGCCCATGCTTTTCCCTGTATCTGAAGCCTCTGTGTGTCCTCCTACCCACAAGCTACAGAGGACTCAGGTTGCCAACTTTCACTGCACTGACACACTGAAACACCCACCACATCAACACATTTTATACTTCTCACTTGGTCCCATTCAATCCCATGTGGTGTTTTGAAAATATGTAAAGGGAAAGTGAGGCTCCAATATTTTTCCTCTCCTCATAAATATGGCATTTTAAATAAGGCTCATACATATTCATCCTTTGCTCTTTCCTTTTTCTAAATGTGCACCTATAGCTCAAGTTTTATTCATACCCTTCTCTGGTTTCCCGGTTTGAATTAGAAAATTGAAAATTTAAATATTAACTGAATAGTAAGTTGGCTAAAACTCACCCTTCAGTGGGAGCCTGAAAAGAAATGGAGACAATCTTGCAATAATTAACAAGCTTGATAGTCAAGGAATATATCTAGCTTAAAAAAAAAAATTTAGGAAGACAGAAAAATCTGCAAATAGAACATTTAAAAGGAGTAATAACTTGATTTGTGGAAGCAACTTCCGATGTTAGTATTATTAAATTAGAATCACAGTTTAAAATGCATTTTTAGAGTTCTCAGGTAGTTTAAGACTTTGCCAAAGTTCCTAAAGAACTTTACAATACTTTCATGTTGGTTCCCGTCAGCTACATGTCCAAATATGTCCAGCACAGATAAACTCCATCCAAAAATCATTATTTTTCTTTCGTTTTATCCTTTTTCTTTTAAAAAAAGAAACTGAGCAGGAAATCTCACTTAAACAAGCTGTCTCACGACATTTCTGGCAAATCCTGATTCCAACTAAGTTGAAAATATCTCCAGAGCAGTCTGTCATCCAGAATTTCGGTGCCTCTGCTCTTGGGAAATGCAGAAATAGATAATATGTGGGATTAAACAGATTCGAAACATCTCAAGAAAAAGCATCTTGATGTGAACTTCAAGCTAAGCAGGTTCTATATAAGAAGTATATGTTCTCCTCTGTGTATCAGTTAGTTATTGCTGTGTAACAAATTATTCTCTCAGTGATTTAAGCAATACTTTTTTTTTACTTTTATTAGTATACAAAGAAGTTGGGCAATTCTGTTGTTCTTGGTTGAGCATAATCACAAGTTTCCAATTAGCTATCTATAGCATTGACTCTTTGTGTTCTTTTTCTAAATTTTATTAATTTCAATAAGAAAGAAATAACAATGAGACAGTTTCAAAACATGTCAGTAGGACAGCCACAATAACCAATATAGTGCATATTGTTGTCCTCACAGTAGTTGTTCAGAGTACAAGAAGCAGACACAAATTTTCTAAACACTATTGGTACAAATATTTCTTCTCACTGAATTAAGAGAAAATAGTTTATGTATAGTCCAACATTCCATAATAGTAGTGGGTTGTCAGCAGAACTGACAATGTTAGCAGGTATTGATGAGCCTTTTACAGCTCAGCATACTTATCTGGCTTTATTTTTTATATCTCCTGGTTAATCTTTTCTGCTGGATGACCAAGTTAAATTAAGACCTATATAACAAAACATGTAACTTTTGTATCTGACAAGGTCAGTGACATCCTCTTAGGATTTACCTTGAAACCAGGTACAGCCTTCTCTAGAATTTTTGTCAGTGTCAGCCATCTGGATGAGTCACACCCATTATTTGACCAGTGTGCTGTCTGTGAAAGCCAAAGAGAATGTTTTCTCTCTAGGTGATTCTCCTTAGGTACACTATACATTGGCGAACTGGCTTTCTCATGTTCTCAGTTGAGTTTTCATACTTACCTGGACTCTTCTCCACAAAATGACTCATCCTCCATTAGGCTAACCCCTTGTTTGCCTGCATGGTAACAACAGCACTCTAAGGAAAGTACAAGTTTGTAGACCTCTCAAGGTCTTGTCCCAGAACTCGACACACTATCCTTTTGTTTCTTTGGCCAAAGCAAGTCACAAGCCCATCCCAGGTTCAAGGATTGGATTTATAGACTCCGTTTCCTCATGCCAATCATATTACAAAATGTGTGAATGGAGAAAGGCGATAGGGTGGGGCTACTAATACATATAACTACCACAGTTCAATTTTAAAGAAATATATTTTGAGAAATCCCATAGACTTTCTGGTGTGATCCTTAAAAATCTCCTCATAATCACCCTCCTAGGTCCTTAATCAATGGCACTAAGCAACAGCCCCATGGAAGCATAACTAGCTTGTCAGAATGTAGGAAAAGGAGAATAAAATTAAAACTGTAGACTAATTTTCTAACACTTAGAAAATATATAAGGATTTGCATAGATTTCCCTATCTTCAAGCATGTTGGTGATGCAACTTTCCTGAAGAGTCAAGAACCTTCTTAAAGCATTCTACGTTGCAAGTTTTGCTTAAAATTCTTCTTTTGAAACTTACCATGCATTGTTAATACAGAGATAAAAAAAAAAAAAATCAGGGTGCACACTTGTTCCTCAAATGGTCTTCAAAATGTATAGTGGCTGAAATACCCACAGGCAGTGTCTGGAAGGCTAAGCGACAACAAATGGTAACCAGGTCTGAATATACACACTGCGTGACAAGTGGGCCCTGGGATCCCCTGATTCGCACAAATCATCAGCCGTTGTTGCTTATAAAATACGGTAATTATGGAAGGCAGGTGTAAAGACATGCACGGGTAATCCCAGAGCTCTGAGAAACAGAAGCAGGAGGACTACAAGTTCATGTCTATCCCAGGCAACTCAACGCAATGAAAATGAGGTCACGTTTTAAAAGAGAAAACACTGAAAAGGACTGAAAACTATGTATGTAGCGAAGTGCGAAGTTCCAGGGGTCAATTCCTAGTACCACCAAAAACTATCTGTAAATATTAAAGGGTAAGAATAATAGATACTTTCAAGTTGACAAACTATATTTTTAAAATTCACTGCATTTGTAAACAGAATACCAGTGGATATTTTTATAATATTATCCCCTAGCAGCTCTATTAGCCTTGCTGTTTTCTAAGATGAAATGTCTTCTTTAGCATTCATCCTTTTTTGTCTAATTATAAAATCTAATTATAATGTCATTTCAACTGTTTCCAAAGGGGAAATTTTTTTTCCTTAGGAAACTGCATGACTTTGCCTCTGTAGATGAACAAATTCCTTTCAGGGATTCTTAAGTACTGAGAAGCTTGGGGCAAAAAGGACATGCAGACATAGCGTTCAGGGCACTTTTTATTCTTTTACTATCTTTACTTTTTCAATAAATCAGTGTCTCAAAGTTTAACCTTCGTCTATAATCCATCTGGGGCTCCCACTCCTAACTCCAGAAGGAACATTAGTGATGTGAGTTTTCTCCCAGGAATTCTCCCTCCTTCTGTTTTAAATCAAAAAAATGCTTTTGCAAATTAGCCAGAGGAGACTGGCTATAAGCTTCCTGTAAGAATCCTTCAGTGTGCCCTCTGGACTTTTTGTCTGGCTGTTCTCAAAAGTTGTATGAGGTAGGGTGGACATTAAAATCTACATGGGATGTGTAACAGCACATGTGGGGACACACATCCTCCATAAAAAACAACAGGCATCTGCAGAGTTGCTGAAATTGAGATGCATAGCATAAATGCTTACCAATCAGAGGTAAGCAGGTAGTTTTCAGATTTTTATGGTGCAAACAGCTCTTAGAATCTATTGTAATGAAAGTCCCTCATTTCACATAGCAAGAAGCTGAGAACAATTATTCTTTCGCTAAAAAACATAATTATTAAATGTCTATACTCAAATTGGAAATATCGAGCGTCTCAAGACACAGCAGAAAAGTAAGAGCACATGTTGGAAGGCACAAAGTGAGTCAGCAGAAGCCTAGCACCAGGCCGCCGGTGTTCCAATTTCTTCTTTATAGAACCTGCAGCTCCCATTGACTTAGAATATTTGGTAAGAGGGCAAAGGAAAATAAAACATATATTTTAACTCCCAAGGCTCTGATCAAATATTTGCTTTTCTGTAGTTATTCGTTTACCTTCAAGAGAACAATAGAAAATCAGTAACACAGTACTAATGGTGCCATTTCAGAACGGAGCCAAACTGCCAAGTCAGCATCCAGTGACCATTGTTCTAAGGCACCAAGAAAAAGGGCATCTCACGTACTTGTTCTGTTGTTTACACTGCACTAACTGCACACAATCCACAGCAAAGTGTAATAAGGCCATAAGAAGACAAAGTTGTAACCGCACTGCTTAAAAAACCGCCTAATTACCCAAACAAAAACAATAGCAGCCAGTGTAATAATCGGAGAGAAGATCAATTGGTGCTGCAGGAACATATTGAGTTCAGAGTGCAGTCAGAGAGATGCTTTGACAAAGAGCACTTGAGCTGTCTTAGAAGAAGTAGAGGAACTATGAAACACAATTCAGACTTTTTATTTTTAAAAAGTTTTCTTAAAGTTAAAATATACTTTTTCAATCTAGTATTTCCTTCCTTTCCTTTAAGGCAAGACCCATGTTGATGCTCAGAGCCCCTTGTCTGTCTTCCATGTCTGCCATTGTCATTCTTTCTTATTCATTCCATTTCACTTATTCCACTGTTCTTCACCTTAACATCTTCATCTCTCAATATTTTCTTTCCATTTTGGTTATTTTGGTTAGGTTTCATTTCTCTATGATTGGTTCTTCCATGCACAGTAAATACAGCCTTCATGTCACTGGTGAATTAATTTTGCTTTTCTTTTTCTTTTCTAAGCCAAGTCGTGCCTGGTCCTATCACTTTCTATTCTTGTGCTGTTCATGACAGGGTTTCTGGAACATCTGCATCATCTACCTCACTTGCTATCTAAGACAAGCAGTTGTTAAAATGTCATGAGACAGAGATACCAGGGCTGACAACAGCAAGCAGTGTGAAATAGAAAGAAAGCATTTTAAGCAAACAGTAATGGAGGCTGGGGTGATAGCTTGGTGATCTAAGTGCCTGCCTGGCAAGCACAAGAACATGAGTTCCATACCCGTGCCCACATGCCATGCCAACTCCAAAATCAAAGACTTACCTTGCTGGCTCCAAAACTGGGTGTTGTGGTACACAATTGTAGTCCCATCATTAGGGAAGCTGAGACAGGAGGACCACTATGAGTATGAATTGTGTAGTGAGACCTTGTACCAAATAAATAAATAAATAAATAAATAAATAAATAAATAAATACTAGTAATAGTAATAGAAGATATGGATGGGGGCCAGTGGCTTTGAGTATAAGCAATAGTACCCTATAAAAAGAAATACCCTTAAAAGATTCTCCAGCAATATGCTTAATCATATACTCTGATATGTGGTAACTTTCAGAAGCATCTTGTCTCATGAGACACTATTTTTTTTTCCTGTTAACTTTATCATTTTATGTGATCATTCTGGAAACCTTTCTGTTTACTACTCACCCTGGAGTGAGGGGTTCTTCTAGAATCAACTGTGTGTATCAGTTTTGAGTGTGAGGAAGTCTCCATTTCACCCAATACCTAGGGGACATGTGTGAGACCTCCTAGCAATTTGTGATCATTATTTCTCCCCAGTGACCGACGTAAGCCCCCCAGGCCTTTCCCCAACAGAGGCTTCTCTTCCACTTGCTTCACTCAAAACCTACTTTCTAAAATCCAGGTTATGATGTTAACTGAAACAGCTTGATCTTTACTTTGAAAAATTTTAGGCAAGAGCACATCAGTGTTTACTCCAGAACGAGTTATTCATGACAACTGAAGCAGGACTCTTCTAAGCAGATGACTTGTTCCTTGCACATTTTGGAGTTTCCAGGCAGGCTGGTGGGTGTAGGCACCTCCGACCTTGTGTGGCCCAGGTGCTCTCCCCTCTAACCCTTACAGGGAATCCTTTCCCTGGATTGCGACGGTTTCCTCGATCACTCTTATTTATTCCCAAAGATCCCCCTCTGCAGATCTCAGGTTCCTCTTTCTAGGCAGCTACCTTCTCAATCGTCCTGCCAGGCAAACTCTAGACACCAAGGCTTTCTCAGGCTTTGCAGCCTTGTCTCCCCACTGCAGAGGATCTCCTAGACTATAAAGGTGAAAGCTTGCAAAAATGTAGGACTTGCTTCATTGTGCCCCCCCTCTTTTTTTTTTTTTTTTTTTTTTTTTTTTTTTGGACAGGGTTTCAGTAGGCAACTCAGACTCACAGGGATCCTCCTGCTTTCAGCCTCCTCAGTGCCAGGTCTCCATGGTCAGCTCACTGTGCCTTGGAGAAGGGCTGGCACATCATGCAGTACCAGGAATCAAATCACAGTATTTGGTCCTCCGTTTCCCTTCTTTCAGGAGAAAAATACTGCTTTCGAATTTTTGTCTTTGTTTAAGGTAGGAAGGTTGTTTCAGGTTGAAAAATGTTTCCAGCTCCCTAGTACTTTATCTTAGTCATAAAGAGAAATGTAAATTTTTTTTTTTTTGCTTTTGGAGACAGGGTCTCGCTGTGCAGTTCAGGCTGGCCTTGAGCTCACTTTTGTAGCCCAGGCTGGTCTCTAATTCGCACCGGTCCTCCTCCTGCCTCAGCCTCCTGAGTGCTGGGATTATAGGTGTGTGCCACCACGCCCGGCCCTGTAAATTCTAATGTCAGATTTGTTTAGCCCCAATTCTCTGGCTTCTCTTGTGTATTTGGTACAGGATCTCACTACACAGCTCAGACTCATGGTGAACCTTTTGTTTTCAGCCTCCCCAACACTTGGATTACAGGCATCCATCACCAAACCCAGGCTCAGTCACCTGCTCAGTGCACCCCAGGAGCAGTGTGGGTGCAGCAGGCGAGACCAGGGATCAAACTGCAGTCTGCCAACCTATTTCGTCAGCCCTCCAACTTTCTTGCTTTTAAAGATTTGTTTCAAGTAACATTCGGGAGGTAAGCTCCACTTCTGTTGCTCCAAACAAGAATTGCAGTTTTGCTCCTTGGAATGTGCACGTAGACTGAGAGCAGGGATCTGCCTTTATTGTCTGAGATATCCACGGGAGGACGCCCCCTCCACTTCTCCCACACAGCTATTTAGTCTTTCCTGCAATAGTAAGCCTTCGTCTTGCATCCTTGCTAAGAATAACTGGTGACTCCCAGGTGTGTTGGTTTGCACTGGCTTCTCATTTGCTTTTATTTCTGGATGAGGTCATCATGTGAGTCCAGGCTTCTCCATCTAAAGCTCCACTCTGCAGTAGGTAAGCTTTACAAGTCAAGCTGCAAAGAAGGCCCTGCTTAGGAGATGGAGCCTGCATACGGGGAGCGCTTACAGCACATCTGATGATTACAGAGAAGGATGATTATAAAAATATAGCTAGTATCTTTCAATTTGAATAGCTTAAAAGTATGCAATATTTTTTGTGAAGGAAAGTATTCTAGAAATGTTTTAATAAACATCCAGATACTAATGGCAAGACAGAGGAGTAGCAGATGAAAGGAGAATAGAAATATCTACGAAAAGAGAGTATTGGAAATACAAACGTTGCACACAATATTTGTTTATCTTTCTCCAAATTTCAGTTAGACAAACAGTTTTCCTCCTTGGTATCAGGCGTTCCTTATCTTGGCTTTTGTGGAGAATTCACTAATAGGAATAAAGATGAACCAAAATTTAGAAAAATGTGATAGCATCAACTTTACTCAAAGAGAAAATATAATTACTTAGGCACCCTAATTGCACATGTAGACTAAAGCAATTGCTTGCTATTTACTGGTGTATGCCAAAAACAACTTAATATTAACAAATATTTTTGAAAAATCACTTTTTAAATTTTAATTATGTAACAAAAGCAATAAAATAATTTTAATTAAAAAGCATGTACACCATAAGCAAAATGACCCTTTGTATTCTGGTAGAGCAACTTTTTCAGAGCTGCAGAGTAGCACTTCAGAGCCCCTAATTATGTACAAACCATGAGGGAAGAAGAGGCCTAAGTACCATATTGTCTCTTCCCAATGGAAACTTAGAAAGCAAAATTAGCAAAAGAAGAAAAAAAAAGGGGAGAAAAGATTGAAACAAGTCCTTTTTTGGAGACATTCTCTTCCTGTCTTATAAGGAATGTTCTCTGTATTCATTCTAGGAAAACTCCAAAGTTCCTGGGACTACCAAGGGAAAGTCATCTGAAACACTATTTTTCTGCTATCAAGGCTATGCCAGCCTCCAATGGACTAACTCATTACACTTCTTAGTGAATATTTTAATTACCATTTTCTTATTGGAAATTATAGCCAATTTGTGTCAATTAGTACTGATGATTTTTTCAACAGAAATAAATAGTTGTATAAGTCTTATTAATAGTTCCAACTTCTAATCAGCTATAACTGGAAATCAACAATGTCAGGGTGGAGTGGGCTTTCAGACTCTTGGCTTTCCCTACATATGTCCAGGATTGTCCTTCCACGCTCATCTCAGAAGAGCTGAATTCTTCTAACATCTGTAATATGGCTAAGCAAATGATACAAAAAATGGCTTTTACTTATTTCTCATTCAGTTACACAAAATTCTCTCCATAATTGGTATACACTAAGTTGTTGTTAAAACAGGCTTATAGGATAGAACTAGTCTGGTCTCTATAGTACTTTTATACGTAAGTTTTCCACTGAAACTTTTAACTTTCTGAAATCTTGGGAGAAGATCGCCATGAATCTTTCTCTGTCTTGATTGAATGTGCAGGAATAGTGGCTGAAACACATGATAAAAGGAGAGGACATTCTCCAAGGCAGACCTGTTTTCTGATACGTGATATACTAAATGAACTCACTGGCTGCAGCCTCCTAACTAATTTCAATCTGAATAGGGGAAGAAGGTCAGACATCACCAACAAGGTACACCAGAGTCACTCTTCTGATAACGGCAAATTAGCCCTGGGAAAGAACACGTACCAGCCTGAAAAATTCATGAAGATTTGAATCTCCTGCCTAATTAGCCACAGTAGTTGATACACGAGGGGAATAAAAGTAGTCCACAACTAACAATGTCAAATTACAGACATTTGCTGGAACTTTCCATTGAATGGCTAAATCGATTGAAATATCCTCATGACCAGCTGAATCCATGGAATCAAGCCCAGTGGAAAGTATTTCTGTGACTATGACATCACCTTTGAATATTTGAGTATGGATGACTCACAAAACAGGAATATAAGTCAAATTCACTGTCCATACACACACACACACACACACACACACACACACACACACACACAGAGTATGCAACAGAAGAGTGAGTACTTCGGCAGTAATAGAATGAATAAACAAACAAGTTCCCCTAGGATAGGATATATTTACCCTTTCCAACTTTTTTTTTAACCAATCTATCAGTCTCTTTCCTCCATCAAAAACAAGCAAAACTGACAAAAAATAATACATGTTTATTTTGGTTTATGTCCAAATGTTCCCCCCAAAAGCCTCATGCAGTCATAGTTTAAGGTTTTTCAGAGGCTGAAATCTATAGTGTGATTATTTCATTATGTAATGCTAGGAGTAAAGTTAAAAGATGAACTGTGGGTGATTACGACTTCAGCCCATTGATTGGTGTGGCCAAGTAAAATCTGGTAGCCTAAACACAATGCAAGGAACAGACAGGCTTGCAGTCTCCATCCCTTGCTTGCTTTTCTTTCCTCTGCTGCCCTGAACAGTTTCTCTTCTGCCACACCACCATGCCTTGGAGCAGCCAGCTATGGACTAAACCTCTGAAAACAGTGAGGTAAACGAACCTTTCCCCCCTTTAATTTGGGTTTTAGGTATTTTGTCTCAGCAATGACAGAAAAGTAACTAAGACAAAACTATGTGCTTGAATACTTCCTGTGAAGTATACAACTATGCATCATAAAAATATGAAACTCCTCAGATCAAAACCTCCATAGTCTTCTCTAAATCTTTACCTTACTGATGCCCTAGGAACTCTAAGATGTGAACAATGAGGGGAATAATTATAGACTTTCATGCTAACAACAGAACCTAAAGAACATAGGCAAGTGATGCCCAAGAGAAGACACTCATCTTTCTTTTTGTACATAAACATCTATTGCACTAGCAGTGAACATGAATATTACATTTACTAACTTTCCCTTCCTTACAGAACATGGCCTTGGAGATACAGTAATACTCAGAGACCCTGGCATGAGTCCAGTTGTACATTTAGTTGCTACTTATAGAATTAAGAGTAGTTAAATGTAACTGGGGAAGATCAGAGAAAATAGAAATAAATAAGAAACTTCCCTGTTGTTCTAGGTTGTAGGTCAGATCAAAGCCTGGCAGCATGCAACCCTGGAGAGCAGCAATGTGACCCTACTAGGTCACAAAATTTTAACATTAATATATGATTTTTTGTCAATATTTTTGATGGCTTCATTATAGAGTGCTGGAGCACACACTACATAGGAGACAATGTAACACCGTGACAGTAGGGCAAAGCCCACCCTGTATTACAACACAAAATTCAGCTGGAACCTGTGTGCTCCAGATGTTACCTACATGTGTGTATCTTAGCAAATAAAACACTGATAATGGTATTTCAGTTTACCTACTTGCTGCATGTCTGTGAAGACAGGGTTTTATTGCTTTGAAGAATACATAGAAGTTTTCATAATTATTTAACTTAGGTTCCTCTTTACAAAAAGAAAAAGTCAAACATGAAAAACATCAAGAAAGATTTGTTACATATTTACATTGTAGTTTATGTGTGATACAAGAGAGTAAGACTATGGGAAGCCAAAAATTTAGAAATCTATGCCCTAGACATCATAAACCATAAAGAGAATTTGAGCTTCTCTTCCAGATATCTAGCACAACTCACCTTGGAGAGAAGACAACACTCTGAAGATAAATAGAGAGTGCATGTTCACTTTGAGGAGTCATATGATGTCATTTAAGAAGCTTAATGTGGTGCATGAATAAACAGAGTACACCAACACCTGGAAAACACAACCATATTTCATTAACCACTACAATTGCTAAAATTTTATAAATCATGATCAACTCCCCCATAATGTATCATGCTTGGTTTTTGAATAAGATATATTATGCATTAAAATCTGCATAGCTCAAGACATAGAAATGTCTTCTATTCTATATATGTTCTGTATGTCTTTAGGTAGGCATGTGTATATGTGATTAGCTATTTGCTACATGATGCAAGAAAGGACCCAAGACAAAGTAATCTATGAGTTTACATAGAGCCTTGAACACAGAAATCAATTTGTATAGACAAGGTACATGTATGAAGTATACCTAATAATATGTAGTAAAAAGTTCCAAGATAATAGAATGGGTAGATAGTAACTGGAACAAAAGTCGATGAGGAACACTATTTCAAACGTTTTGTGATGTTCCCTTGGACCTAATGGATGGAGAGGGGTTGATTGAATTGGTGAAAATGAAAAAAGTTGAGGAGTCAGGTCAGAGTGTGAAAAGATGCAAATATGTGTAACACTTCTCTGTAGATTAGTGAATGACATAATAGTAGTTAATTCAGAGTCTGATTTAAGTCACTCAGTGAGAAGGATGTCCAATCCCACTCTACCCTGACTCGATAGTCTCTGATTTCTCATGGATACATGCAAGGGAATAACTAGAGCTCACTTGGACATCAGACTTAGCTCAAGGAATATGCTTGCATTTAGCCAATAATCCTGCAGTTCTCAGGGTGTGATTGTGTGATTATTGTTCTTTACTCCTGGGCCTTGTCCTAGGCTTGCTACCATACGCAAAAGGAATGCTTTGCACAATTGCGCTAAACATAAGGAATCTATTTGCCACACATCAATGTTGAAGTTATCTTTTGAAGAATTATTCTCTATAATAATGTTGATATTTAACACATTTGGACTAAGACCAAATGTTCCTTTTGGTTGCATTTCAGGAAATCCCAGGTCTCTGACTGTGCCATCTGTTCAAGACAAGGTGCGACTCTATGACTTTAGGGTATTTGGGCCTCCCTCTGGTTATCTCTTGAATAAGAGCCCATCTGGACACCAATTCTCTGCTATGTTTTCTTTAGATCTCAAAATAGTTTTAGAGAAAAGAGCAAAATGCAAAGTATTGCATCAGGTCATTGTTGTGTTCTGGTGTGCACCAAGCAGTCTTATTATGCAATAGCTAAAATTTTAACTATCATGTTCCTTCTTTATGGGCTGTTAGCAATGCAAGTAAAGCATTAAATAACAAATACAATTACCTTTGTCAAAATAAACTTTCAATCAAACAAAAATAAAAACAAATTTTGATCAAGAAATTCTAATACATATCTAGGGAGATAGCTTCTCAGTCTAAGAGCTTGCCAAGCAAGCACAAGCCTCAGTCTCCAGTACCACATGCCATGGCAGCCCCAGAATCCTGAAATTCGACATGGTGGTGCATGCCTGTAATCCTAGCACTGGACAAGCTGAGACAGGATAATCATTACAAGTCCAAACTGCAAAGTGAGAAACCTGTACCAAATAAATAAATAAATAAATTCTTAAACATAAATTATATATAGATACAGATATCACTATCTAAAAATGATAAGGAACACAAAATATTTGATTAGCCAAAAGCAAAATAAAACTAGGTGACTTGTTGTCTATCATTTGTGAGTATCACTGGTGCTGATTGTAAATAGTGTCAGAATTGTTTTCAGGATACAATCGAGGAAAAACATCTCAAGTGGCTCAGTTAATCCAAACCATAAAATATTGAGTGATGTTAGCTGGCTGATAGCATTTCCAGAATCTTAATAACAAAACCATCTTTCAATGTTTGACTCTTCCAAGTGTTTTTTCTCTATATATAGCTCAGACACAGTGCTTTTTAATCCTCTGTGTGTTATGAGAGACCCTACAAAGGCCAGATTTTGTTTTTGTCTTTTTGAGACAGGGTCTCGCTATGCAGCTCAGACTGACCTTGAGCTCATTTTTGTAGCCCAGGCTGGTCTCAAACTCGTACTGATCTTCCTGCCTCAGCCTCCCAAGTGCTGGAATTACAGGCATGAACCACCACGCCTGGCTCACAAAGGCCAGATATAATCAGAGATTTTTCTTTAGCATTTATCTTTGGGTTAAAAGTTTAACTTTCTTCTGGATGCATCATTCTCAACTTACGTTGACCAACTTCATGTTAAAGTTACTGAAAGATGTAAGAACAGATTTTCTTAAAGAAACTTAAAGAGAAGCTGAGGCTCCTGAAAATGTGGAACAGATAGAGAAATAATGAGAACATAAGAAATGCAGGTTAAGAAAACAGTGATATCAAAAGCAGCAATGTAATCACAAACACAAGATCTTATACTTTCTGGAGCTGAGTGATATTCCAATGTGTACATATGCATTTTATTTATCCATGTATCAGTTAATAAGATTGATTCTACCCACTTCTTGTGTATTGTGAATGGTGTAGCAGTGAACACACAGTTCAAATATGTCTTCAACACACTGGTTGAATTTCCTTTGTATAAATAATGAGTAGGTGAATTGCTCGATTGTACAAAAGTACTATTTTACTAATTATTTTATTTTTGAGGACTTTCCATATGGTTTATCATAATAGTTACACTAATTTGTATGCCCACCAATAGTGTGTAAGCCATTTCTTCACTTTCCTACCAAGCTTATCTTTTGTACTTTTAAATTAATCATTCCAACTGGCGTGAGAAATTATCTCTTGGTGGCTTTGTTTTGCATTTCCCTGGTGATTAGTGCTAATGAACATCTCTCTATATACCTGCTGGCCATCTGTATATCTTCTTTTGAGAAATGCGAAATCTATTGGGCATTGTCTATTTTTGAATTGGAATTTTGTTTGCTCTTAAGTTGTTTCAGTTTTGTATTTATTCTAGAAATTCATCTTTTGTCATGCATATAGTTTACTATATGTCGTCTAGGATCTAGACAATGAAATTATGCTGTTTGTGACAACACAAGTAAAACTGGATGCTATTATATTAAGTTAAATAAACCAGACATAGAAAGAGAAGTACTAAATGTTCTTGCTCACCTTTTGAACTTCTAATCTGATTTTAAAGAAGTTGAGAATAAAATAGAAGTAACTAGGAACTAGAGAAAACATGGAATTAGGAGAGAAGGAAACAAGTTGTTTGTCAGGCACTCAGTTATATTTAGATAAGAGAAATAAACTGGAATGCTGTAGAAAATGGAAACTTTGTTGGTCACTCCTCTCTCATTGCTGGCACAAATAAACAACATCCAATATGAAGGAAGGAAAGGTTTATTTAAAAAAAAGGTTTATTTAGCTCTCAGTCAGTGGAGGTTTCAGTCTATACTCTGTTGGATCCAAGGCAGGGTGGCACATGGTGGCACAGAGCAGCTGTTGATGGAGGCAGAAGAGCAAAGGAAGAAGCAGCAGCTCAGGCAGCTAGCAAGGCTCCCTCCCCTCCTCACGTTGTAACGCAGAATACCTGCCCCAGAAGCACTTACACACATAATCGCAGCAGCACCAATGCCCAGGAGCCCAGCACTGGATCATGAATTATTGACAAGCTCTAGAAGTCTGCCCCATAAGCATATGAGGCTTTGGGGGCACAACTAGTCACAAACTATAACAGTGAAATAGTTTATATTTAAAAATTACTAAAGAAACTTTCAATGTATTTACTAAGAGGAAATGACAAATGGCTGGGGAGATACATATGCTTACACTGATTTGAACATTGCATAATGTATAAATACTTCCAAATCCTCTGTGGTACTTCATAAATGTGTACTACTTGTGCCAATCTAGCAGAAAAATAAACTCAAACTGGACCCGGTGGTGCATATCTGTCATGCTAACCCTCTGGGGGGCAGACACAGGAGGACTCCAAGACTGAGCCCAGTCTGGCCTTACAGTATAATGAAGCCAATAAATAAATAAATAAACAAATAAAAAAATAAACAAATGAGAAAATAAAATACGTTGTGTAAAAGACTGAAAATGTAGCACAGTGAATAAACTTTGACTTCAATTCCCAATACTACCCCTCAAGAAGAAAAAAGAAACATTGAACTCTGTAACAGAAAGAGGGCTGCATCCCAGCAAGTGGAGTGGGAAAGCTCAGTAACACCGGGATGCCTAAATCTTCAGAGAAATTTCTAGTGTTACACAGTAAGCTTGGCTACAATAGCTCACTGTTCACCAAATATGGATACTATGACTAATAACTTTTCTTCTTGTATGTCTTTTCTCACTCCTTAAGAGCTAGCTAAAAATTATTCTAACTGCACAAGACATCAATATTTCTCTCAAGGTTTAGAAAGCACAGGCTTTTACAGGAAGGCAGTGTTGCATGATTGCTATGCACTTCCACAAAAGACTATGAAGTTGTTCTGGGCACAAATGGGTGAAACTTCCTAATATTTCTTTCCATTCAAGCATTTTCCAGCAGAGATGAATGTTCTGTTTCCCAGTATCATCTTGCTGTTTTATGCTCCAACAAACAGGAATTTGGTGGGCAGAGAGAGACCCAGGGAAACACAGAAGGACCCATACCATGAAAGGAGATAAGGAAGAAAAAGTAAGATGTGATAAGCAATAGAAAAAAATATTGAGGCTAATCTTTAAGTCAAAGGAGCATCCTGGTACTAAATACTAAGTCATCCATTGAGTCAATCTTTTATATTCTTCTTCAGCACTGCCAATAATAATGGCAGAGGTCAGAGGAGAGCCACCTCCTTACCTGTCACCATCACCTGCACTTAGGCATCTTCCTCCTCTGACTTTGTATATTTCCCTCAGGTGATTCTGCCTCCATCTGTAGCCACTGCCACCCTGTATTTCTGACACTTGTCCCAAACCTCTCTCCACTGCTCATACCATTCAGTCTTCTGAAATATCCTTCCCTTTCAGGAATAATTTATTCCATTCCATCTCTTCTTCTCCATGGTATCATTAGGCTCCTCCTTGATGAAACTCTCAGTGTTCCTGCCAAGTGTGACATCTATGTCCTGTAAATAACTAGGGATGTTATGCTTAGAACACTTAACATATCCTGTCATATTTTATCCTAAATGTTTACTGGACGTAGACTGTAAGTTGAACTCTGTTTTAAGTGCTATTATATTCTTAATTCATGGCTTTTAAGATTATTTCTATCTTGTATCCCTGGAAGTAGACTTCAAGAGGGATGAATTCATTCATTCATATTTAGATATTCTGCATGCCTCTTATAGGGGCTGATTCTAACCACAGAGTTTTGATGTGTGTGGAGGACTCTATTCTGTAAAATCAGTCCTTGGCTGTGATACTATGAGTTCTCCCTTTCCTGTAGGAAGGGAATTCTCCTTTTCTTAGGTAATGAGGATGGTAAGAAGTCCCTTCTGACTAATTTGTTGCTCTAAGTGTCCACAGATTGGTTTCCTGGGTTTTGTGAATTTCTAAAACAATCTATTCCTATGTCTTGCTTTCTATAGATTTTATGAGGTATCAGTAATTTGTCAATATTAAATAATATAGCAAAGAGAACCTCATTTTATTTCTGAAATGAAAAATATTACTGTGGTAATACAGTAGGGTTTGACTACTCCAAGCTTCTCCAAAGTCTCATCTTCCAGATAGAGGGATGCTAATCAATCCTGGGCTGATAACCGTACAGTCATTGTGGAGGCCAGAGGAAGCTATGAGCCAACTGTGATCTCTGGAATGTGGGGCACCATTGGTATCTGCTCAATAGACCTTCAGTAACATCTAGCTAATATAACAATGATTAAAAAGAAAATGAAGTTCAAATGTGACAAGCAGTGGCAAGACTATCCTGAAATAAAATTGCCATCTAGAACTTAGCACACTTGGTCTGCTTCCTGCTCCTCCATGAAGATCATATTTTCTAATAATTCTCAGTGCAGCACCACCTGTACTGTGTATCTCTTTCCTCTGTAGAAGTTTACTTTGAAATGCGTGAGGAGGGCTGGGGAGATAGCTTGGCCGTCTAAGCGTCTGCTGGCAAGTGCAAGGACCCAGATTTGATCTCAAGTATTAGATGCCATGCCGGCCCCGAACTGAACTGAGCCAGCCACTAAAAACAGGGGTGGCAGTGCACACCTGTAATCACAGCACTGGGATGCTGACACAGGAGGATCTCTACGGTCTGAGCTAGGTAGCAAGACCCCATGATAAATAAATAATAAATAAATAAATAAAATTTTTTAACAAGGAAGTGGGTGAGGAAATATCGCTATTTTAATCAGCCCCATTTGTGTGTGTGGGTGTGTGTGGGTGTGTGTGTTTGTGTGCAAAGCTAGGCCCACACACATGGGTGAAACGAGCAACAGGAAACATTTACAGATATGTGGGGCTCAGCTTCCCTCCCAAGTTTTTCATGTTTAATATTCTGAGTTGTATTAAGCATGAATCTTTCATGGTTTGTAGTCCAAGGTATCAGTTGCAATTCCACCAAGGAAAACTTTCTAAAAAATTCTGTTTTCTACCAATTCTTAATAAAACAATATTCATTCACAAAAGTAACTAGGAAAAGACAGGACAACATACTAAAATGAACCACACATAGGCCTTGGTGCCACAGTGACAAATGTTGGCCTCTTCCAATGTTCCGTTATGCAATAAACACAACCATTCACGTAAACAACCCAGGATGCAACATAAGCAAGGTTGTGTGTCATCACTTGTATGTCCTTTCCAAGCCCCAAGATTACCTGCTTAGCAGTTAACAATCATTCAGTTCTGTCCCCAAAAACTAGAATCTAAACCTCTAATGTTTACTTTCCATAAATTCACAATTCCTCACAATTTTACTTTGCTCTACTAACTGGAAAGCTCTTCAGAAACTTGGACTTTCAATTACACATCTCTTATTTTCCACTGACTGATGCACTTCTCATATAAGCTCATACAAATATCTAGATCAGTGAGTAGCTATGTTGATAATCTCATTACTACTAATTCAAGCAACTAGATCTTGACAATGGGTATGAACCTGAATGTCACCCAGCATTCAGACATGAACCTCTCACCATGTGGGCTGCTATAATATCTCACAGCTCTAAAGTGATGGCAGGCATGACTGCCAAATTCCCAGCAATAGCCAACTGCAGGCTGCAAGCTTCATGAGGAAATTTCACTCTAGCAGTAATAGAGTATAAAATATGCTTCTTTGTTTCACTTTAAGTTATTTGGGTTTACATAGACTCTTTTCTTAAGAGGAAATCGTTCAAGTTCACCTAATCAAAATCGGTTTGATCACATGAGCAATCACATGTGTTGCTTCTGCCAACATGAAGATCATTCTGAAAGTAGAGTAAGTGATGTCCTCCCAGCCTCCCAGCTCCCACTGTTAGCACCAATACTTTCTCTCTCTCTCCCTCTCCCTCTGCCTCTCCCTCTCCCTTTCCCTCTCCCACTCTTTCTCCCTCTACCTCTCAGACATACAACAAAATCAACTGCCCAAGAGTATGTGGCGGGCTACAATGTCCCTCAGAAAAAAAGAGATAGATCTAATTTATCTCACTGGATTTCCACAAAAGCAAAAGGAAAATTTTAAAATTCAGACAATCCTAGGACTTTGGGAATATTGCTAAATGAAGTAAATAGCTACTGAAGCATGGAATATAGACATTGATGCTAATAGTGGATCACAACTCATTACAAAGAACTGTTTATTAACAACAAAAAAAATCCCTACAGATTATGGGAAAAACAGATCAGTTGTAACTAGTAATGGTCATCTGGCAGAAATGGAAACTGGAGGATGAAAAGAAAAACAAAAAACATCAATTTAGAGGTAGAATAATTGCAGGATCATGCTATTCAAAAGATAATGATCCCACAACTCATGAGAAAAAATGTGAAATTAAAATAGCCAATACTGGGCTGTACATTCATTATGCACATTAAAACAATAGTTCAAAATGATACTTAGCTTTGTAAACATACTTCTCTAGAAGTATCAAGCAAATTAAAATTTCCCACAAGACTTTTAAAAGAAGCTATGTCACTCATCAGCGCTAGCAAAGAAAATCTTTAATAACATTTTTAGATTTCTAATTGGTAGTTGTAGGAGAAAGGAAATTTTGGTGTCATATTAAAAATGTTCTATGAATAATTAATTTCTACCTTATACACTCCTGTGTATTATAGCAGTTAAGGTTGATCTCACCTGCATTGTGTTACTTCCGAAGCTAACATGATTTAAAGGGAAATGAAGAAATCTTAAAATGATTTAAGAAATGTTGGCTAAGTCAAAATTTCTTTAATTTGAGGACCCCCATTAGTTTTATACAATTGGGGTAGCACCTCCATGCTTTGAATGCTTTACATGTACTTGACCACAAAGGCACTACATGTGAAGGAACTGAAAGCATTGTCAATAGCATGGGCACTAAAAGTGGTACTATCACCATCACCATCCAAACAAAAATAAAGGCAAACTAGCTTTTAAATGACACTAGTTCCCCTACTTGGGGAACTTCTTCATTCTAGTGGCATGTGCCCAGATGTCCCTGGTCCCTTACACAGCCCAAACCCTTGCCAAACTGTTGTTGCTTACTGCTGGTGTTTTTCAGAAAGAAGGGAAACATAAATGTTTGTAGATTTCATCTCTTTCTCAAGGTAAGCATTGCATCCTTTTGACTGGATGTGATGCCATGGTTCACCTTCTCTAAGAAACTGCATTTTCTTGAATGACCATTTTCTTGGGTCTTGTAGCTGGCCATTCATAGTTAGCACTCAGTACCCAGATGACTTTGTGATTCAACTTAGCTTCCACCAGAGCTTGAGAGTGGCTTCAGATTGGCATGGTGCTTCTCATAAGGAAAGGAAAGTGAAAGCTACTAATGAATGATCAATGCAACAATGTGATGGTGAGCACCTGTCAGATGCCAGTGTGGAGTCTAAAGTGAAAGGAAAGACACAGTCCTGTCCTTCAAGACCTACACAACCAAATTGAGAAGGTACATACACAACATGTAAAATAGTTCAGTACATATAATGTCTACATTCATTAATACATATAGAGAAAATAGGAACAGGTATTAGACAGATGATGAAAGGTAAACCAAAGGCCGCAGTGACAGAGAAGCCCCTGAGACTATGCTTAGCCTTCAAGGGATGGGAAAAATACCTAGACATATGGGAGATAGAAGTCAGAGTGATCATGCTGACCCATTTGAAGCAAATGGACTGTATTTTGTATGGTGCGGTAATGAAAGAGCACGACATGTTGTCAAAGAAGTCTCAATTCAAGGAAGCAAGAATAAAGACCTAACCACGGAAAATGCAATACTTAGAAATTAGTCTGAGTAATGAAGTAAAACATCTTTTCAATGAAATCTACAACATTTGATAAAAAGAAATCATAGAGGATTTCAGAAAATGGAAAGATATTCCCTGCTTCTGGATAGGAAGAACCAACATTGTGGAGATGACCATACTTCCTAAATTGTTACACAGACAAAACACAGTCCCTATCAGAATACCATCAGCATGCTTCACAGACTTAGAGAAGTCATTCCTAAAGTTTATTTGGAACCAGGAAAGACCCAGAATAGCAAGACAATCTTAGGCAACAAAGATAAGACAGGAGGCATTAAATTCCTGACTTAAAATTATACTACAAAGTCACAGTTACCAAATCAGCATAGTGCTAGCAAAAAAAAATAGACCTGAGCAACAGTGGAATAGATTAAAAGACACAGAAGCAGATACAAACACATTCTGCCATTTTATCTTCAACAAAGAAACCAAACATGTTTACTGGAAGAAAGATAGCTTCTTTAGCAAATAGTGCTAGAAAAAAATGGCTCTCTACATATTGAAAACTAAAACTAAACCCAAGTCTATCACCATACACTAAACTAATTCAAAATGGAATAAAAATCTAAATATTGAAACAGAAACACTAAATCTCCTGGAAGAGAATGTAGGAGGAAATCTTGAAGATGTCAAGGTAGGCAAACAGTTCATGGATGAAAATTAAAATACATGCTCAACACTTGAAAGAAACAATAACTGGGACCTCCCTTCGCTGATAAATTTTTGCAAGTCAAAATAAATTACCAAGAGAGTAAAAACACAACCCACAAATTTCAAAAAAAATAAATAAATAATAAGTATTTAGACAAAGGTCTTCTATCTATAATGTGTAAAAAACTAAAAAAAAACAAAACAAACAAACAAAAAAAAAACATTAGGATCCCAAAATTCAAAAAGCCAATTCAGAAATGGACATCTGAAATGAATACACATTTCCCAGAGAAAGAAATTCAGCAAGCCTATAAATACATGAACAAATGTTCCAAATCGCTAGCCATCCATGAAATGCAAATTAAAACAACACTTAGATACCATCTCAACTCAGAAAGAATGGCTATCATACAGAAGTCAACCAACAGTAAATGTTGGAGAGGCTGTAGAGAAAAAGAGACATTTCTCCACTGATAATGGGATTGCAGACTGGTGAAATCATTATGAAAAGTAGTGTGGAGACTCCTTAAAAATCCAGAATTGAAAATCCCATTCAATCCAGCTATCACCCCACCGGGAATTTTCCCAGAAGAACTGAGCACATCATGTCATAGTGATATTTTTGCGCCTATGTTTATCTCAGCACAATTTGTGATAGCCAAACCATGGAAACAACAAAAATGCCCATCATCTGAAGATGGCTGGAAAAGATGTGGTGTTTTTACACAATAGAATATTATGCAGCTATAAAGAATAATAAACTAGAAGACTTCATGTATAAGTGGATGTATCTTGAAGATATATTCATAAGTGAAACAAATCAGACCTATGTGTTTAAATGTCATATAGTCTCCCTAGCATAAAAACACAAAAGAAGAAACAAAAAAGGAAAGGCATAACACAGCTGAATGGAAGCCAAGAACTTAAAGATTAAACAATGAAGAGACAGTGAGGAGAAAAGTTAGGAAACTTGGTAGAAGAAAAACTATGTACTTATGTACACAGAAGAAATTAGACAATGGTCCTAAGAATCTTCAACAGGGTTTTGACACTCAGAGTAGCAACATATAAGACTAAAACCTTGCTTGGAATGCTTGTCATTCTGGTCTTCTAGATGTGTACTTCTTCTAATGTAATTTCAATTATTGCTATACTTTCTCTTGAGTAAGTGTTTATATTAAAAGAAAGACAAAAAGGGGTAAAGAGAAAATGAGACAAGGAAAGCCATAGACTTTACCCCTGATAATTTTGCGTATGCTTGGATTTCTAAATTTCTGTGTAAAAAAAAAATGTAAAATGAATCGCTATATTCTGTAGGGATTTATTAGAATATCAATGATTGATGGAAAATACAGGTTCCAGGTTAAGTATAAGACATTTAATATTTAGAAAAACAGTGATGATAAGCTCATGTACCTATGCTATAGAGTAATATCATCACTAAGCTTCTCTTCTGGAGGGTTAGGGACCTAAGTTTGCAGACCATAAAATTAGAGGAAAAGAAGGGTAACAAAGATAGCCAATATTTTGGCTCTAGCCCTTCAAGGTCAGTGAGGACTCAAAACATAAGAGAACCTGTACTGGGACATCCTATAACTCAATGGTGTCCCAAATTTTCTGTTCATAGAGATTATGGGGCCACAGAGGAAAGAGATCAATAATGTATAGTGTGCCTATGGAGAGTCGCTTAGAGAGGAAACATTCTCTCAGACTCTCACAGAGAGCAAACTGGTCAAGCAATGGCCATGACTCTTCAGGACGGCTCACACAGACAAAAGTTCTACAAAACGCTATACATGGCTTCAATGTAAATCCTCAGGGGATTTTACTGACCTTGTCAGATATGAAAATTACACATTTTGTCACATAGGTCTTGCTTTCACTTGGACTTAACTACCCAGCAGAAAAGTTTATCCACAAGGTATAAAAAGTAAAGCCAGATTAATATGCTGAGCTGTAAAACGCTCAAGTCAACAGCTTCTGACATTGTCAGTTCTTCTGATAACCCACTACTGTTATGGAATATTGCTCTATCTATACAACTACTTTTCTTAGTTTGATGAAAAGAAATATTTGTACCAATAGTGTTTAGAAATGTTACCATGTCTTCATCTTGTACTCTCAACAATTACTATAAAGAAAACTATATTCATTGTCAATTATTGTGTCTGTCCTACTTTCATGATCTGAAAATGTCTCAATGTTACTTCTTATTAAAAGTAATAAGAATTTTAAAAAGAATACAAATAAAGTCCCAACTTCCAGTATGGACTTTCATGTTATTCTATGATGTAATCTTGACATGATAAAAAATAGAGTAAAGGTCCACTAGGAATGCAGACCTAAAGAACAGCTTGACTGCATCAAAGAGCTAAAAGCCCAGAATACCAATCAATTAAGAACTTTTTCATGGGTACCAAGAACTGATGGATTATTTTTTTTTTTTTGTCTTTTTGAGACAGGGTCTCACTATGCAGTTGAGGCTGGCCTTGAGCTCACTTTTGTAGCCTAGGCTGGTCTCGAACTCGCACCGATCCTCCTGCCTCCGCCTCCCAAGTGCTGGGATTACAGGCGTACGCCACCACGCCTGGCTCTGATGGATTATTTGAGGTGTGTCATATTGAATATGGTTGACAATTTCTGAAACATGCCCAAGATTTTTGATATACAACCCTCCACATTTAAGGAAGGTATGAGCCCAAGTTTCAGCCACAGAAGGGACTGAGTAGAGAGAAAGTTGTCAAATGTGCAGAAAAACTGCACATTTAGAACAATTCATGGAGAATATGTTCCACATCCAAACTGGCCACTCAAACTGATGAATATTTACAAAACTACTGCTATTCAGAATTTGATACAATCCAAAAGAAATCACCTTTTGCTTCCATAGAAAGTCTATTAGTTAATGTCACTGGATACTAGCTCTGTTGTTTCTTAGCTGTGTGACCTTGAACACATTGCGTAACCTCTCTGTGTCTCAATTCCCTATTGATAAAATGGAAGTGATTGTTATAGCTACCATATGAATATAGGAATTAAGTTCATACTTGTAAATCACTTAAAAGAGCAAGAGTTCAAGACACCATAGATGCCATAAAATATTTATTAATGGTAAACAATTAATTATTAATAGGCTAAAAAAGAATTTTCCTAAATACTGTGATATCATATTCATTTGTCTCCATCAGAAGATGCAAATAATTTTAGAGTTTTAGAGCATTGGTCATAGCAATCCAATTGTGGCGAGGAGAGAATTATGTAGATTTTGCACCCCAGGGGCATGGAGGACACTTGAGACATCCTACAATACCTACGAGAGTTAATACACAAGAGAAAGCTATCTTGACTCAGTGTTAATGCTCAGGATTGTGATTAAAAAAAAAAAAAAAAAACATGCGTATTATGAATAGGAGGCTTTCATAAAAACAGTAAAGTGCTATTGTGGAAACAAAAAGAAAACCCACAGTCCAGCTCCACTTACACTTCTGTATTCCCAGCATTCATCTATGGACTCATTTTCCAACTATGGACAAGATTAAGGTTTCTTGTGGCAGACTTTACCTCATGGTATAGTGGCAAAAGAATGGAAATTCAGGAAATACGTTTGCCATTCAGTTTAGTGCTGTATTCTTCCATCATCACTGGGTTCATTGTGTAGCCAAACCTTATGTCATAGGGAGGAAACAGAGGCCCATTCTCCAGAGAACATTCTCTTTGCTCGGGGAATCGAGAGCAGCACTTAGGAAATGATTAGGGAGCTTCAGACAACTGGGTGAGACCAAGACCAAGAGCCTGAGAGCATAGCTTGAAACTGCAACTGTCCTGACTACACTGGAAAGGAAAAAAATAAGTGCAACTACAGCTTTCATGAATCCTTCATAAAGGCAAAATCTGGGTCAACTGAGCTTGAGACATGGATAGGAGCTTTATAGGTGAAGGAAGAGCCTTTTCTTACATGATAATTGAGTTCCAAAAGTACAGAAGTGGGAATAGTTATGTGTCCAGAGGACAGCAAGTATTTAGCCCTGGAAGGATAACTTTGGGAGTTGGAAATGGGAAGAAGACTTAGTTGGAATAACAAATAAGTGTGGATAAGAATGGGGTCAGAAGATACTTTGGTTCCTCCCTAAAGGTAATGCAGAAATGTATGTTTTAAGCTTTTATGCATGGAAATGCACAATGAAAACAGATTATTACAGCTGCTGTACTGCATCAGCATGAGGACAGATTTCACTCTGGAAAGCACAGGGAGGAAGCTCACTTCCTGTCCCGACTGCAAGCTGAAGAAAAGGGCTTTCTGCCCTGGCGACCAATGCATAGAGCACAAGCTGCTAGATCAGTTGTGCTTCTTGGGAAAGGTGTTGTTTAACCTAGCAACAGTTTTAAGTTTGTACATATTTGTGTGCTGAGATGTGCCACCACTCAGTGCCATTTAGAAACACTTCCAGGAGCTCAGCATTAGTGTGAGGTAGATACTCATGTTTACTCAGCTACCTGGATTTACTTCTTTTCTTTTTTCTTTTCTTCCTTTTCCTTTCCTTTCCTTTCCTTTCCTTTATTCATTTCTTTTCATCTCTTTCTTTGGGGGTTGCTAAATTATACATGTAAATCCATATGTATTTTGAATTTACATACGAAATGCAAATGATGTGACTGCCGCTATTTCTCCAGTTCCATATTTGTTCTCTGTGGAATGAATACCATATGTACCTTCAATGAATCACCCTGGGCCTTTGTCCTTCTGGCTTTTGATACAATCGTCATGAATGAAATGGGGGAGAATATCTCTGCAGTGTGTTCTAAACAACACAGTCATTAGGCTATAATGTATATAGCTCATGAAGGGTTTTGAATCTAGCAGTTAATGTAGACTGAGGAATAGTGGACGCCGTTAAACAGTAAGGAACATGGCAGCTGCAGCAAACTGGAATATAAATGCCTCACTTCAAGATATGAGCATTCAAAAGAAAATAGAACCTGCTGAGAAATGGGGAGCAGAGTCAAGCCGAAGGGTCTGAGAGCAACTCCTGGCTACTGTCCCATGTGCCATACGCACTGGGAGTCATCACATGAGTCTTGGCATCTGCCAGACATATCTGTAGCCAGTGACCCAGGCCCTGGCACTTCCAGGAGGTCATCACTATTGATATTTGCGTTCATTCCTAAACTCCTTGTGCTATGTCGTCCTTTTCCCGAGGCAACCTGCTGTCTCTCCAAGATCTGTAACATCAGCTCTTCTTCACAAAGGGCCAAGGATGTTTCCCTCCTCCTCGTCCAATCACACAAACTCTCAGATGGCATGGTTTATTTGCTTCACCCAGAAATCTTCCCATGGAAATCCTGCATCATCATTTGTTTAAAGAACTAAATAAATTTTGACATGATTTCAGGAGATATTCTGAAAATATAAGAATATTACTTTCTTCCAGTTTTCTCTTTTAATTCACCTCTAAAACTCCACCCTGCTATTTCTGACATTGTCTTTCTTCATATAGAGTAATTTCTATTATTAACTGTACAAAAGAGAAAAGATTAATTCTGAGGGTATAAAAAAAAAAACTAAATTTGAGTTTGATTCTTTTTACCAAATCTCATACCTCTTTATTCCCCTGTTCAATATAGTTTCCCATTAAGAGCTATCAGATTCAATCAAGGGTCTCGATTCTTATGGGTCAACTTTTTTGAAATTCAGTGCTCTCCTCTCCTTCTCAATGAACTTTGTTAACTACATGCATACATGCATAGAGTTGTCATTCAACCTTAGCCACCTCAACCAGATGCATTTCAAGTATCTCATATCTAAGACAGGAGCAATAAGACCTTAATCATTTCCAAATGGAAACAAAGTTCTCTGATCATTGGAAGTTGTACAGTGTCAGCAGCACGGGCTCTGTTGTCCTCCCACCCAATTGATGGAAAGTGCTCCACTCGTTTTATGGTGACCCTTACTCACTCCTCACCTGCTGAAGGGTGCTTGGGCAATCCCATTATAGTTGAAGTGCAATAGCTAATTTCAAAGACTGAAACATCTCATAATTCTCACCACTACCTTCATGGGCTAGTTAATGCTGAAAATGTCCTAAAATAACTTGAGCTATGTTTATTTAATTTACTTCCTCCATACCCACATGCACATATATCACGTTTTTGTGCCAGGAGAGAAAACAAACCAATGTACACTGTAATGGAACCACTAATGAGCTGATGCTATCTGCTGGCCTCTTTAAAATGCTGTTCCCTTCCTGTTTTGCATTTGTTAGGTTAGAATTTAAAATTGAGTGTACATCTACAACTTGTCTCCTTCCCCCTCCTCTCCAGATCTTTTCTCTCAGTTTCTTCTGCTCTGTAACCTGAGAAGAATATTTCCTTGAAATTGATGGAGATGCACACTTAAATTCACATATAATTGCACAAACCCTCAGATACAGAGGCCATCCTTCTTACCACCAACTTTGAAGTTCGAAGTTGTGAGATGTGTGTGCACTCTTAATTCCCATTCTTGCATAGGTGCTAATGTATCTTCCTAAAGCTCCCTTCTTTCAAATAATTTGAGTTTCAGTAGCTTGACATTTAACATCCCTTAACTATTTCCTAGGGATCTTTGCGATCTAAAAGATAGTTGTTGTTGTTATTGTTGTTGGTCTTGCTTTAATTTGAGTGTCCCGTTTAAATATGAACATCAAATTCTCATTATCTGATGAGGTTACTCAAAGTGTACCTATTTGGGAAAGAAGCAGATGTGTTGATGATGTGTTGAACAGAATGAGTGATATTTTATGCATAAGGAAGTTATATACCAAGCTCCCTAAAGCGAACATTTTCAACTATTTTTGGTTATTAGTTGCGTCCTTTTTATGTTTAATAGTGTCTAGGCTTCAGTCCTAAATTGTATGATCATCATTATACCTAGCACTTATGCACAGTATAATTGCAGTTGCTGATGAAATGTATTTACTGGAAAAGGAAGATGCACAAAGACAACGAACCTCGAGATTTTTGTAAAAGAAGATAGAACAGGTCGAAAAGGCTACTCTAATACTACTTGTGGCACAACCCAGCATCCTTATGCTGTCACCAGACCTGAAGCCATCTTTTACTTCTGCCAATTATCTTCTGTCATTTAGTCTTCTATTCAGCCTCCAATTCTGCTTCCTATAACCACAATTCAAAGAATGTGATGAAAAATTCTTGAGTCTAACATCAAACTCAAATAGTGTAGGAAATTGTCTTAACTTCAGAGTTTTACTTAATGACAGAATGAGGATTTGAACCTATGATTCAAGAACCCAGGTTTAGCGGCCATTCTACCATGTTCTCAATACTAAATCCTTGGTTGGAAGTTCTAACCCACTAAGATGGCTCCTTCTGGATTTCACCACTTGTACCTATTCATTTCATCTATTTAATAGTAAGCTGAAGTTCACTAAGGGCCCTGCTTCATAAAAGCTACGAAAAGCCGGGCATGGTGGCACACACCTGTAATCCCAGCACTTAGGAGGCTGAGGCAGGAGGATCGGTGTGAGTTCAAGACTGGCCAGGGCTACAAAAGTGAGCTCAAGGCCAGCCTGAACTGCACAGCAAGACCCTGTCTCAAAAAGACAAAAAATAAAAAATAAATAAAAAAAGAGCTAAGGATATTAGCTCAGTGTGTGTGTGTGTGTGTGTGTGTGTGTGTGTGTGTGTGTGCCTATTGTGCGCTTTAGCTATAGGACCCTCATATGCCTTGCCTCTGGTCATTTAGCTCTAAAGAAGTTCTTTCTCCTTCCAATTCAAACTCTAAGCTCTCATTTGGCAATGAGAACAGTATCTAGTGATGTTCCTTATGATTAGCCATCTTTCTTGTATTAATGTGATTGCTCAATGGGACAGTAACCTCTGTAAGATGAAGAGCAGGGTAACCTTTTAAGCATTTATCAAAGGGCTGGGCATGCAGCTGTTGATGGATGAATTTTGACTGATGAGGTCCTTAAACCAGTGGAATGCAGCCCTGAAGCTGCACACTTTGGAGACCTCCTAGAGCTTCAGTGAAATGGTAGTGTAGCCTAAATAATCTCTCTAGCCCTGAGTAAGGACAGCATCTAAAGCATTCTTTGGACACTCAGTATCACGGATCTCATCAAATATCAGAAACAGAAAGTATCACACTCAGAGTCACACCTCTTTGCAGGTGAAAAATGATTGGTCTAAGACGCTACCCAGGGTTAGCAGAGTTGGATCCTGGAATGTGCACTGGTGTCTTTTCCCCTCAGCAGCTCCTGGAAATGTGCCTAGCCTTCAGGAAAAAGTTTTAGAGACAGAGAATATCAATTTCCTAGTCAGGGGTTTTTTTATTTGGCTGTGAAATAGAGGTTTGTGCTCGCTCGATATTGTTTCTTGCCTTTTTTTCTTGTGATTTTAGGATTTTTTTTTCCAAAGTCATCACCAGACCTGTAATCTCCCAAACTGCTTGTCCACAATCACCATCTTCTCTCTGCAGGAGGGAATTGTGTGAGAAAATGCCAAAAATCAGTACTCTTCACAGTGTGCTTGACTTGATGGATCTCTGAGCTGCTGTCCGGGATTTCTCAGTCCCTCTTGAGGTTTTCCTACCCTTCCTCTGGACCCCTGCGTACCACTCAGCGTTGATCTATGTGCACTTCTGTTTCCCCCTCTTTGTCTCCTCCCTTGCTCTTTCCTCCTTGCCTCTCCCTCAAGACAGACAATTGTGCTTGGGCACACCGTGCTCTATACAGCCTAGTATTTTCAAATAAAATTCCCTGTCTTCCATTTTTGACACTGCTATAGCTCCTTCTTCTCTATGCCCAGGAGTTGCTTAGCCATTTCATCTGAAATTCAAGGCCTTTCTTTCCTGCCTAATAATCTGTGCAGGGACTCTCTTTTAAATAACCAAATTAAATAGAATACCTGACTTCTCCTTATTTGCTTAGTTGCTTTGTATGACATTTAATAAAAACCATAGTATTCTAATATATTGTCTGCAATACATTCCTTACAGTATACAGGGTCATTTTGATAAAGACTTTTTGGGTTATCAAGCTAAAGGTTCATATTACAACCCTGTATTACAATATTGTATTCAGGATAAAATCAGATTAAATTTTGACTCACAATGCCTCGGGTATATGGTTTGCATAACACTTTTATTTTCTGTAAAATATGCTATTGCAGCACAAACATTCTGACATGAGCCAGCACTCTGGGCAAGGTGAGATATGAAATTTAAAATTTAAAGTGAAACAAAAAAAGCAAAATAATATCTTAATAAGAAGATAAAAAGGAGGGCTTTTTTGTTTGTTTCAAATTAGCCATTCATAATTAGAAGCAAATAATAAGCTAGTCTTGTACGGGTCTACCAGCCCATCTTCCCAAAGTCTCCCCATTTCCCTCAACACTTGGGTATCTCTACATGTGCATGCTGTGGCGCGCTTCGGCCCCTTGTCTGGTGTGACCCTGTACATCTTGCCTTGTTCCTGCTTCTGCTTTCTCACGGGCTATCACACTAATCCTCCCCTTTCTCTCAAAGTGCTTTCCTAATCCCTGATTTCATTTTTTCTCAGTACCAATGCTGTGGTAGACTTGAGCTATGAAGACAATAGTCCTTTCTTCGCTCTCATTCTCCAACCCTTTCTCCCTGTCAAACTTTCTTGATAGTAGTTTCCAGCTTGCCGGAAGCAAGACAATACTACAGGGCACAACCTATTTCAAACAACACCCTTCCTTTTAGTCTAATCCATCAGCTGGGAAGAGCAGAAGACCTGTAGCTGCCTCTTGTTGCCTGATGTATGTGTACCACTTGCTGTCCCCATTCAGGAATGAAGGGGCTAGTACACAAGAGAAGCTCTTTCCTTAATAGGCTAGGCAGAGAAGGTGCATGTGTGCAAGGAACAAATGATGAATGCAAAGGAGAAAAGAATTGCTGCTCTGAGTGGATATGATTTCACTCAGACCTTCCTCCAGAAGGTCAAGCCCTGGAAGTGTGATCCGAAATGTAGCAGTATTGAGAGAAGGTGGGTTGTTAAGAAGTAGGGCACAATAGCACGTCGAGGTCCTACTCTAAGGACAGCCTTCTTGTGGTGTGGTGGTTAATCTTAATTAAATCAATCTAATTGGTTTGGGAGCTGCTTAAGTTAGAATTAATAAAGCCACTCCAGGATGTGTCAAAATGAGTCATGAAGACATGAGTCTGGGTGTCCTATGTAGTCCCTGGCCCCTTTTTCTCTGGCAATATTTCCCCTGTTCTGCTTCTAGAATCCATGAACTAAGTATCCTTGTTCTGCCACACCCTTTTGCCATGTTGTCTCTGCTTTGGAGTAAGTCTGCCACGGGCTGACTCCCTTAAATACATTAACCAAAGTAAGTTTCTCCTTCCCTTAAGTTTTAGGTATCAGGTACTGGTTCTCAACTATGGGAAAGCTGGCTAAAACAGGACAGCTTGAGTCAAGCCTTAGAGGACTAGACTAGTTCCCACAGGAGCAATGAGCTCTTAGGAAGCAAAGTCAACTTTTCTAACTCTATCTTTGACTTTCTCTCTTACACACTTGTGTACCTTCTCTCACAGCTGCTTACCTTCCACATTGTGATGTAGCCAGAGAATTCTCAGCAGACACAAATGCCAATGTGTCAGGCCCTTCTGAACCAGCAGACTCGGGAACCAAGTAGGTCTCTGCTTAATAAAGCAACCTGCTCAGGTGTTTTGCTATAGGTACTCAGAAAGAAGCTAGTGTCTTAGGGTAAGTTATGGTACAGCTAGTAGATGCTTGAGCATGGAAAACAATCTGATCTATATGGGTGAATGGCAGGAAAGCCTGTTTGGAGATGGAGACTTCAGCACTCTCGTTCTAGAAAAGTCGACGCACTCATCCTCTGCCTAGCAAGTAAGACAGAGACCAGCACTGTGCTTCCCAGGACAGCCTCTGCTCCTTGTGCCTTCTAGCAATTTTAAGGAAACAATAAAGCTACAGTAGCCATGTACAGTCAGAAGGAGGATTGAGGGTTAATGAGTTTCGTTAGTGTGTTACTTTAATTGCTGTCGTTATTTCTGTACATACGCCTAGAGGCTTGCAGTGAATGCATTTTATTATTAATATTAAGCATTTTGTACAGCACTTTCTGTTTGCAAAGTGCTTTACAATCATTAATTAGTTATTCCTCTGACACCCTGGTGAGGTGATCCAGACCTCCTTCACTCCCCTGCTCGGTTATAAACAACACTTTTGGTGTGTTAAGGTTAAATGACTCTGCCAAGGTCACCAGGCCATTCAGGGAAAAGTGGGGGTGAGAATTTCGCTGTCCCCCTTCAAACTGGGGTTGATGCTGCTGGAACCGGAATCTTCCCTGGACAGTGCCCATAAATGTTACAATAAATAAATGAAGCTGGAATGGGGAACAAAGGCTCCTAGGTCTGGCTGTTAAGACCTAGGGACACCTTTATCATAGTGACATGAACTAGAAATTGCTGAGAAAAGACCAAAGCAGTGTCAGTAATAGCATAGCCCACTGCATCCTCATAGCCAGGCTTAATGTGCCCTCCTGGAGCCCCGCTCTGTCCTTGTTGCTGCTATCTGAGCCCGTCTCCCTAGCACATGCCTTTTTAACTCCGAAGGCATTCACTGTCCAAAAGGGCTCCAAGATGTATAATAACGTAGCGACACCTGGAAGAGCACCGTGTCAATTTAATTTGAACCAATTTGACAAGTCTGATACACTTTCAGGACAGCAGCTCACCAGGAGACAACACAAGCCTTCTCTTGTTAGGTTCTTACCCTTGCTATTTCTCCTGGAAGTAATTACCTTAGATCAAGAGACCGATTGTAAACGCGTTATGTTTTGCTGACAGCACAAAGCCGGGGAGAAGCAGGAACTCTAGTTTGAGAGGCAAGGAAAATACAACACGATGTGCTTCCCTCGCTAAGCTGTTGTGCGGCAAATGAAATTCAGTATTGACAAATGTACATTAATGCCATTGGCTGGGGAGGGGAAGGGACAAAAAGCGCAAACCCACAGCAGGAATGTTTTCTTTAGGTGTCCCTGGGCCGCAATGCTGGCAAAATCACCGAGGGAAGCATTAGAGCCAGGAGCATCTGAGGATTGTCTTTTTTTTTTAATTTTAAAATAATGCATCATCTAAGGAAAGAGTTGTCCCCTGCACACACACCTGCCCATACCCACTTCCTAGCACCGGTGCCAGTTGGAGTAGATCCTGAGATATTTTCCAGGGATTAGTGATCAAAGCCGACATCCTGTAAAGAAATAGAGATCTTTCTAAAAACAGGAGCTCTCCATTTAAATCCCCTTATGGCAGATGTTTTTTTAAAAGCAAAACCTGTTTTGCCTCAATTTGGGCAGTCCAGAGCTCAGCCTTGATTTGTGTTCATTGCTCTCCCAATCCTCTCTTCCGATGTGAGAGGGGATCACGATTGTTCAGTTCGTAGCACATTTCTCACTTCCATCTTGATGATATTTCCAGAAAAATGTCACAGAACCAGATGGGCCACCTTCCTCCGCAACGCCCAAAGTTAACTTTACCTTCAAGGGGAAGAAAACGCCCTCATCGACTTATAGCACATGCTTCACATTTCCTTTTCTGGTTTGTTTACTTGTTTAAGCGCTCTTTCCATGTGCTAAAAATGAGCATACACCGAGGACCCACTGGACTGCCGAGGCCGGGGAGCTGGGGGAGAGCGCCCTTAGTGGACACGTGGGGAAAGACAGCACAGGCTGTGTTCGCGGGAAACGTGCCATGGGAGTGGAAAAAAATATATATATGGATTTAGAAATAACAGTTCTGTTCAGCCGTAGGAGTGATGGGTCAGTTGCCAACAGGCAGATCAGCATTACAGAGATTTGTGTCAGGAATGAAAATAACCTCCTGAGAATCCACAGAGGAGGTGAAATTTAGTCAACACTAGGAAGAATAAATGTAACATACCTGCACACATGGGCATGAACAGAAAGCTATGGCTATTTTTTTCTAATTTTTTTTTCCTTAAATCTCTTATGACCGAGAATTCCTGTTCAGTGCTTCTTGAACTCTGTTTGACTGCCTTTGATGTTCTACAAGCAGAAGAAGAATCGGGTTTGGATTTCCTTAAGCCACGGGGAAACATCTCACGACCACACGGGCCTTTCCTATGGGTTCCACGGCACAGGATCTCACTTCTCTGCACAAGGTGAGATGCTCCAGGAAGGCTTTTTGCTGACGTGAGTCAGCAGCGCCTTCAGTCTAACCCCTCAATTCTGCCACAGAGCCCTGGGGCTCCTCCTGGAGGCCAGCAAGGCTGACAGTGGTTCCTCTAGTGGAGTAGCTCAGTCCTCCGTGCCCTGGTGGCCATCAGCTTTTCTCCTTCATTGCTCTGCTTCCTCTGACACCCAGCACACTGCAAATACATGATCAAGTCTTTCAGAGTGGCGCTGCCTCTCTGCACACATTCTCTCTGAGCGTCAGTACTGTGCCAAAGAGTTACTTGTTTGAACAGTCTTTGTCATAACAATATGGGCATAATATCTAGCATTAACTAAGCACCCATTGTTACTGTGGGTAATGCACTATGCTAAATGTTTACGGCATTATTTGATAGAATCCCCGGAGCAGCCCTATGAAGCAGGTGTATCTATTATCTCCATGTTTAACATGAATAACCTCAGGCTTAGAGAGGTTGCTGAGAATTTCAAGATTACACAACTGGTAATTGGCTGTGCTGAGGTTGAAAGCCTCTGGCGGAGTCCCAGCTTTCAGCTCTTCATCTCCAACTCCTCACACAAACACAAGGAGACAACAATGAGAAGATGAGCAGAGGTGCAGCTCCTGCATATCGGCTGCTTTTTTTTTTTTTTTTTTTTAACACAAAGGAAACTTTCAGTTAAGAAAACAAGATGCAATTGAATATTGGCACTTGTGTTCAAGAAATCTTAATATTTCTTCCTTGTCTTTTTTGTGTCAATTTGTTTTAAAGTATAATCATCAATAAGACATAAACCAAGACAGACTTCAAAAGTCCCACCCATGAACGGGCTACCTTGGTCACATAGGACAATCACTCAGTAATTGTTCACTCTTCTTTGGCAAATGGTTATCAGCATTTGCTTTTATCATTTGGCAAGCTGGCTATGAGACTTACCTGCATTTTAATCTGTGAGGAAAATGAAATTTAAAGAAATTACAGTTACATTTCTGAGGAGATAATCCTGGCAGGTGGAAAGTCAGGTTATTAATCTGAGTTTGTCTTACTCTTCACAATGACTTTTGAGGTTTCTTTTTTGCAAAAAAAAATATTCTCTAAAATCGAATAAAAAGTTAATTCAATCTTCAGGACTATATCAGGATTAGTATGCAAAGGAAATTATAAAAAATGGACTTGTAGAGTTACACAATGATTCTTTTCCTCTAAACTCCTATTTAATTGTTGACCTATACATCCTGATGAAATTTCAGAAAGAAACAATTAATGGACTATAGATTTTTAATGTGATTGTAGCAGCCTACATTAGAATTTTTCTTTAATCTAGAATTTACTCTCCCATAAGCCACCTATAGCCAACCCAAAGTATAGAAATTTTAACACTAAGATTTTCATCCCTTAACTGATCATGTCATTACCTGTATGAAACAATGAAGTTAACATAAGCAATTACTCTTGTGAATATATATAAAAACCTTCAATAATCATGTCTTAAGGATAAAATTAGAATTCACAATAATGTAAGTGATAAGAGCTGTGTGAAGTTTTGCATATCAATGATTATATCAAACAGATATGAGGCTTTATTCAGAAAGATTTGCAAATATTTAAACATATAGCTGGCTGCCAGAGGTCCTCAACAATTGCTCCAGTGAATAAGCAGCAGATGCAAATTTTTAGAGGGAACTTCTAGTGAACTTGACTAACCTCTATCTCTACTTTCAAAAATGTTTGCACTGTAACTCTACCTCACGTCCACCTTCTAAAAGAATTGTGTTCCTTCATTAGGGCTACAAGGATAGCCAATATTTTGGTACTAGCCCTTCAAGGTCAGTGAGGACTCAGGACAGAAGAGAACTCGTACTGTGACATCCTATAACTCAGTGGTGTCCCACATTTTCGGTTCAAAAGATCATGAGACCACAGAGGAAAGGGATTGATGATGTATAGTGCGCCTAAGGAGAGTCACCTAGAGAGAACACATTCTCTCAGGCTGCCACAGAGAGAAAAATGACCAACCAATGGCCGTGACTCACATAGATGGCTGACACTGGCAGCAGTTCTACAAAGCACTGTACATAGTTTCAAGGTAAATCCTGAGGGGATTTCATTGACCTTGTCAGACACATATGTTACATGTTTTGTTATATAGGTCTTGTTTAACTTGGCCTTAACTATCTAGCAAAAATCTTTAACCCCAAGGCATCAAAAGTAAAGCTAGATTAGTATGCTGAGATGTAAAAGGCTCAAGTCAATAGCTCCTAACATCGCCAGTTCTGCTGATAACCCACTACTATTATGGAATATCGGACTATGTATGCAGCTACTTTCTCTTCTCATTGAGAAGAAATACTTGTACCTAGAATGTTTATCATGCCTGCATCTTGTACTCTGAACAACCACTATGAAGACAACAATATGCATTGTATTGCTTATTGTTGCTGTTCTACTAATCTGTTTTGAAATTGTTTCAATGTTAATTCTTATTAAAAATAAAATTTTAAAAAGAAGAAAAAGAATTATGTTCCTTTATTTTCTATGCTTTAACTAAGACACTTAAAATACTATCATAAGGAATTTCCAATCTATGGGGCCTATATTAATGATACTTTATGTCAAAATTCATGAAGATTTAGTCTAGTAGGTCTGGCAAGATAGCTCAGAGGATTAAGCACTGAATCAGGGCAAGGTTACACACACCTGTAATCCCAGTGCTGCGGAGGCTGAAAACAGGAGGATCACTATGAGTCTGAGTTGCATAGTGAAACACTCTACCAAATGCATAAATGAGGAAAAAAAAAAGATTTAGGCTAAATTGGAAAAAATCACTGAATTTAAGTCTTACTCTTGGGTGTAAAAGCAAGGGTACTTATGCAGCAACTTTAAATTCTCCAAACTAATTAATTTAATTTATTTCTACATGTGTTTATTAAACATCATAACATATTTGATATAATTCTGAGTACAGAATGAGACCAGAAAAAGTATAGAACTCTTTCTACATGAATTTACAGGTTACCTATGGGGGGAAAAAATGTCCATGAAAAAAATAGCCAGATTAAGAATGTGAAATAAAATATCCTGGTGAAGTGTATTGAAATAATAATATAGCTTGAAATATTGGTGAAGAAGAGATCAGTCCTATAACAATAATGTCCTGAGATATATAATGGATGAGCCCTACTGTACGAACTCATTGTAAAAACAAGTGGTGAACCCATGGCATGCATGTCACATTGGGCTTTTTTTTTTTTTTTTTTTTTTTTTTTTTTTTTTTTTTTTTTTTTTTTTTTTTTTTTTTTTTTTTTTTTTTTTTTTTTTTTTTTTTTTTTTTTTTTTTTTTTTTTTTTTTTTTTTTTTTTTTTTTT
>PVJA010014784.1:0-46735 GCA_004027025.1 Myocastor coypus | reverse complement strand
TTTTTTTTTTTTTTTTTTTTTTTTTTTTTTTTTTTTTTTTTTTTTTTTTTTTTTTTTTTTTTTTTTTTTTTTTTTTTTTTTTTTTTTTTTTTTTTTTTTTTTTTTTTTTTTTTTTTTTTTTTTTTTTTTTTTTTTTTTTTTTTTTTTTTTTTTTTTTTTTTTTTTTTTTTTTTTTTTTTTTTTTTTTTTTTTTGTATTTAGTAGAGAGTCTACAGGTCTCACTATACAGATCAGAATCATAATGATCCTCCTGTTTTCAGCCTCCCAAAGTCTGGGATTACAGGCATGCACTACCACTCCCAGTCTCAGTTACCTCTCAGTACTCCCCATGGTGATGGTTCTGACACAACATTCCTGGGATCAAACCCCAGTCCCTACTTCGGCCTAAGCAGGCACTTTAATCCACTGAGCTATCTGGCTGGTCCTTGCAATTTAACTCCCAAGATGCCACAGAAGTTTTCAATTCTTGAGAAAACATCCTATTTGTTGTTTATTATCTAAAAATTACTTCTAATGTTTCTGTTTATTATATCTTCAAGCACAATAAGCTTTTTTCAAAGTCTTTTTTGCAATATTGTTTAACTGTGTTTTGAATATATTTTATTTATTTGGAGAAACTGCTATCTTCAGAATATTTAAGACATTTTACCCAGAATTTTATTTTAGGTCATTTCATTTTGCTTGTTTGACTCTTAAACACATTACGTAGTTTCATGATCAGAGTTAAGTCCACTTTGTAGCTGTACGTTACTCATTTATTTCATGATGACCTAAAGGACCTGTTGTTCGATTTTTGATTTTCGGTCCAGTGCCGAAAGAAATGACGACAAGACCCAATGAATGTAGCTTCCGAGGACTCACCGAGATTTCTCTTCCTCAGTGAGCCCAGAGCTTCAGAAGGCTCTTCTTTTTATTTAGCATTAAAAAATGGCTAAAGAGTATACGTCACTACTTTAATAGATACAGCATATTCCAGACACGTAGCTCACGCTAATACTAACAGACCCATAACTCACGCCAATGCTAACAGACACGTAGCTCACAAATAATACTTTAAGCAGAGGAGAAGGCAATCATTGGTGTCACGTAGCAGATAAACAAAGAACAGGGCATCCATGGAAAGAGCTGCCGTCCGCAACCTTGCGCCCCAGCTTTCCGGGAATCTCAGGCAACAGAAGCCAGCCTTCCCTGGGCTCTGTCTATAATTCAAAGACAGGACACCCACAGGAGGAGCTCCCCCCTAAAGCTTCAAGCCTCAGCTTTCTGAAACTCTCGAGCAACAGAAGGCAGGCCTACCTGGGTTCTGTCTATAACTCACCACTTCTAGGGACACCAACTGGTCTTCAGTCTTATCTCTATATGACTACAAGGACCATTATTTATTTTATTTGTGGGCAATCTTCCTGTGTTCAGACACCTTAGTGAACAAGTCTTAAAGCTATTAATCAATAGGATCAGCTTCATTAAAAAAAAAAAAAACTCTCCATTTCCCAATCAATATCAATGTGCACTGAGTTATAGGAGGTGCTAATATTAACTGTCAATCACAAATTACTCGCACACTTTGAGTACTTTATTTGATTATATTCTCATGGACCTTTAAGTTCTTTTACATCTTTTGTTATGAGAATACAGTAAGATAGATTTCCCAAAGTTCTACATAATTTTTAGAACTATAATTAAGGATAAAATTGCACGGATATTTAAGAAATTCAATTATTCTGATACACTGTACTCTAAATATCTTATTTCCTTCTTTTATATAAGGTTGAGAGATGGTAACTTTTGTTTTCTCTTCATATGACTCAAACTTTTCTTTCTAAGGTTATTCCAACTATTTCATGATTATATTTGTGATTATGGAGTACAAGATTCTTATCATTTATTTTTAACAAATAATAAAATACTTTTAGGCTTATGATTTTTCTCACATCTATTAAACTAAAACTTCTAATCAAATCTAATCACTTATCTTGTAAATATGTAAAATATTCTGCCTTCTAGAAGTAAAGATATCTCTCCTGTCATTTGATACTTTCTGTGATGTTATCATCCCTTAACTATATTGTTTAAAAGTGTATAACTAAAGAATAATGGACATCATTTGTTTGTTCTGAATTCAGCAGAAAATGCTCTAATGTTGTTGCTATTAGTATCTTGAGATCAAAAGAACTCAGAAAAATCCTAAAAAACTAGGTTTCCCATTTCTTATTATTAAATAAAATTAGCAGATATATTAAAAAACTCAGATGTTGACTGAAGTTTTTGTAGATTATTTGCCTAAATGAGTAGACACAGGTAGTTGTTACATGCCATATTTTGGTAGTATAACTTGTATTTGAACTTAGAAAAATAGAATAAAGAAATATATCTATTATTAGTAAGGCATATTATCTATAAGCAAGAATAAAATCTATGGCATTTTTCATATTTCAATATAATAGAAAAGATAGTTATTTATGAATTACAAAGTAGTTATATATCCATTGGTTACAGATTTGATGTTAAACCATTGTTTTAGACTTATTTTCTGATTTTAGAAATGAATTCAAAGGCCAGGGAGTGAGTTCAGTATAAGCACCTGCCTGGCTATAGCAAGGTGCTGAGTTTAATCCCTGATACCACACACACAAAAAGAATCCAAATATGATCAAATAACTACTGAGTTAACATTATTTAAAGAGAAAACTACTGGAATGTCTCTGTCTTGGTTATTTTTCTTTCATTGCTAGGACAAGAAGAACAACACCCCAAATTAATGAAAGGAGGTTTAAGCTCGCAGCTTGTGGAGGTTTCAGTCCATAATCAGTTGGCTCTGAGGCAGAATGAACATGGCATAGGGCAGCAAAACAGTAAAAGCAAGAACAGTGACACAAGTGGTGGTGGCAGCAGTGTCAGAGACAACAAGCCTCTCTCCCTTCCTTTTATATTGCATTCAAGCTATCTATGGGAGTATCACTCACATCTGTATTCCCAGAGCATTCATACCTATAGTCCCAGCATTGTTTTAAGGGATTATGAATTAATCATAAACCCTAGAGGCGCACTGCAGTGACTGCCTGAGGCTTTGGGGGACCAACTAGACACAAACCATGGCATTCCTTTAATGGAGTCTTACAGCCCAGTTTGACCTACTGGCATTATTAATATAAATATAGATAAACATAACTACATGAACAATTTTACTTAGGAAAAAGATAACTCAGCACACATCTTTACCCAGAAATGCATAGTGGTCCTCTCTTACAGGAAGAAAGAAAATTAAGACAAAACATGAATAGCAAATTGACTAGCTAATTTTCTGATATGTGCTGAAGCTGGCATATTGTATGAAGTCCTAAAGCTCTCTCATGAGTTATTTACCCATATTCAAAGTCTTAAGCTGGGTGTGGTGGTGCATGTAACCCAGCAGTAACCCCAGCACTTAGGAGGCAGAGGCAGGAAGATAGCCACACATTCAGGACGGCCTAGGCTACACAGTGAGACACAGTCTCAACAAAAAAAAATATATTCAAAGTCTTTAGTCATTTTTAGTATGCCATCTTAATTTTCCCATCAAAGATCAAACAGATACTATATTACTACCGGTGTCTTAAGAAGCACTGCCGTTGCTTTTTAGATATTTACAGTTGGATGCAAGCACAGCTGTGAAAGCAGAATAGATGACAATTAATGGATGCTCTGTTTTCATGTTTATTTAATCCTTGACTTGGGAACACGTTTATTATGCTTGTCTGAGAAATGCACTTCATCCCTGTCATCTCTCTCTCATCCAACTGTGCTTCCTATCTCTAAATCAATAAACCTTAAAAGTGTTCTGTAATAGTTACAGTATGTTTCTCCAGGGAGAAATTGTTGTGTTAGGGTTTTGATGGGTTTTGACACTATACCAATTTCATTTGACAATGAATTGAAAGTTGAGCAGTGCACTGAGCCATGCTGGTAATTTAATACAATCCTTGGAATATTGCCTTTCAACCTTGGACATGAAGCAAGTATTTGTGAAAAGGGACCTAAGTTCTTCCTCATATCAGTTTGGTTTCTTAATGAAACAGACTAAGGAGGTACATTTTACTATGAGCATGTTAGGACCATGCTGTTGTTACTGCAGGTAATATTTGTGAGGCTGAATTTCAAGACAACATACAGTATAGTAGTTCTTCATTAAAAGCATTAATTTCACTCCCATCTTCCCACAGTTCTTTATTCATCTGGCTAAAAATATACCACTTGATCAAACTTCAGGTTCCCTTCCATCTATTAGGCTATAAACAGGTCCTTCCTGTAAACTAAGATCCATGTTCTTCTATTGTGAGAGGATATAATGAAAAATTATAGCTGCTGCCCAAATTAACATTGTTATGCAAATACCATTGCTTTGATGGTCTTACCCTAATCAGTAAGAAGTCTGTTATCTATCTTTTATGTTGCTGTTTAATTTATTTATGTCTTGAGTAGGGGCCAAGAGATGGAAAGAATGGAAAGATAAAGGATATAAAAACAAATTAAGATTTGTTATGCACTTGCACTGACTCGCTAAGATAAATATAATCATTGTGTACTGAAAATATACACTAATAAAATGCTTTTAAGAATCTGTGCTGAAATATCTCACTAGGGCAACTTATTGGAATCTTTTCTAATCTCTTTATCAAGAAGTTCCAAAGGGCAAAACTACAAGAGAAGCTCAAGATCAGTGTAATGAATGGATGATAGAATATTATTGGAGGAATTAAGAATTTCTTTTTACCTCTATTAAGTATTTTTCATAGTGATTATAGCAGTCAAAAAGAAAACACTCTAGAAACTCAGGGAGGATAGGAACTCCTGTTCTGAAGTAAGTGGAGAAATGTGTCGCTTGATGCAGGTAGAAAAAAGATAACATTAAAATCCTTTGTTGACACTCCTCATAGACCTTCAGGCTCTGCTGAAGAGACAAGAAAGCAGGAAGCATGTATGGGCCCTAGCGGACATTTATATTTGCACTAAGTTTTCCTGTGAGAAGTGATTTGTCTGGTCAGAAATATAATGTGGTATTCTAAACTCACCACAGCAGTATTAATGAGTAATTAGAGCTAAATTTAGATTTATCTCCTGTTAGTTTTATGTGCATTAGAAAACTTATCAAATAATAATCCATGTGATAGCCAGATCTTCTACCACTCTGATAATTTCTTTCCACTTCAGTTTATGAATCTAAGAAGAACCAGGTAATAGAATCTAAATTAAGGGGCTGGGGAAATATCTCAGTAGTCTAAACCCCTACCTGGAAAGCTCAAGGGCCCACATTCCATCCCCAGTACCACATGCTGTGCTAGCCCAGGAATCCTGGGTGAGCCACGCTGGCCACTGAAACCAGATGTGATGATGTATAACAATAATCCCAGCACTGGGTAGGCTGAGACAAGAAAATCACTATGTAACCAGCTGTATAGCAAGACAGTGTACCAAATACATAAGTAAATGAAAATATTTTTTTAAAAAAACATTAAAATCTAAATCAATAAGGCAGCAAATGTAAAGACAAATAAATTTCACTATCAGTATTCTTGCAGGGTTAATGTTTTAATTTTTATGTTATTTTTTCCTTTAGAAAGATAGCTATTATTAAAGAATTTTATTTTTACTCACTGTTTAAAATCCAATCTTAGAGATTTGAATAAAAAATATAGAGACTTGGACTGGGGATATGGCTCAGTGACATAAGTACAAAGTCCTGAGTTTGGTCCCCAAGACACCCCCCCCAAAAAAAAGAAAAGAAAAACAAAAAGAAAAGAGAGAGAAGATTCATATAGCAAAATAATATAAAGGAGACTTAATATCTTAATATACCAGATTAAACTCATAGCAGATGTACAAGATCAAAGAAATTTTATTGCCTTAAAGGACAAAAAGCTATGAATATTTTATACTCAAAAATATAATGAATCAAATACTCAGTTTGTGAATAGTGGTTTGGTGTTGAAAAATTCTGTGTGTCTTCACAAACATATTGGTAAGACAGTAATGAACCAAAAATATTTAGTATAAGCAAAAAGAGTACCTTATGAATTAGCATAAGATTAAAGTTCTACTTTACAAAAATGTGAATGTTTGAACAGTCAAAAAATTGTCATCACTTTGAAATCAGCAGTGAGGAAGCCTAGCTCTTTCATTTCATGTGAGACCAACAAGGGTGAAAATCAGACTGTTTTACGTAAGAAAAATGTTAGTCTAAATTTTACATGCATACATATGCACACAAACACACACAGAAATTTTTAAAGATTGAAGGAGTTTAAGTACCTATGTGTTATTTGATTTTAATCCCTAATACTTAAAAATATGTCTACTTTTATATGTAAGTTCTTAAAAAATAAAAAGTTTAAATGAAGTGTTTAGGTTATGCCTTTGATCAGTATCACTGATGTACTCACAAGAAGAAAAAAATTGGGCAGCAATACTCACACAGAAATACTGCTCTGAAAACACAAGAATGCTAGGAGCCCCTTCAGAATGAAGCAGTGCTCTGTGGAATATGGATAGGCCAGTTGGGATGGGGAAAAGAAGTATCTGATAAGTAGTCATTTGTAGAAAAGCCAGAACTAAGAACAGAGGGGAAAGACAGCCATCTGCTCATGCAGCCAATGTGACAGGCCTCAAAACAACCAATCATGCCAATATAGTAATACTGGATTCTAGCTTCCAGAGTTGTCCTCTGAATAACTGCCATGAAGACAATAATACACAATGTACTAATTATGTTAACTGTCCTACTAACCTGTTTTGAAACTGTTTCATTGCTCTTTTATCTTTTTTTCTTATTAAAATGAATAAAAAAATAAAATGATTAAAATAAATTCCTCTATTTTGTATGGTACTTTATCCTAGATAGAGACTTAGAAAATGACTAGAGTATTCTGGAAAGACTAGAGCATTATTCTTCTTTGGGAATTTAATGTCTCCATTGTCTTATGTCAATTGCTGGAACATGCCTAGTAAGTTGGATAATGAAGATTTTTCCAAACATGAAGCAATTTTTCCATGCCTACTAGCATGCCATAAATAAAGATAGTTATCCTGGTATGAAATGTTGTAAGTAATGTATTCAGTGGAATGAAGTGCCTGTAATGAGGACCATAGCAAACTTAAAGATAATTAACAGCCATATTTTCAAGAACCTTTGATAGACATTTATATTTATTGATGAAAATATGTATTGTTTTAAGTGAACTTCCGTGTAAAACTACAGTGAGATCAACATTGACTGACATCAATGCTGTCGGTCTTATTTACAGTTTGTTAATTCGTTGTTACTCATGACCTCATTTGTCAGTACTTCCTTCCTCGGTTGTACGTACTACTGAGCGAGAGCTTTCCCCTGGTAGGCCCTTGATTCACTTTCATCATGGGACTTTACAAAGAGAACAATGCTAACTATTCAACACACTTTTTAATACTCAGACATTATTGTAGACATTTGATTATGTTTCACAGAAAAGATGATCAAGAAAACTCATTTGGGAATTGGCAACCATTGTTTCTCACTTGTGAACGTTTGCCAAAATGATGGTTTATATCCTGAATTAACTTTTTTAATTACACAGATCCTATTAGAGTACATGTTTCAAAAAGTATGACAGTCTGCAATTATAGCTATAAAGAGGACAGGTTTATTCACACAGAATATTAGATGAATAATTATAATAAATTATATACACTGACAAGTGACAGGAGTTACAGTAGATGATATATATGCATTTCTCTATGGCATTATACTTTTCTTTAATCTGAAAAAGTATGAGTTATTAGAATCTAACAGATTTGGAACTTACACTTAGAATTGCATTTTTTATTCTAAATTGGAGAATCTAGAAGAAACAAAAGCAAACAATATTTTTCCTAGAAGCAAGAACAAAAATGAAATACTGAGGAATTAACAACCTAAATGAAGATGTGAAAGACCTCCATAGTGAAAACTGTAGTACTCTGAAAGAGGAGACTGAAGAAACTACCAGAAAATGGATAGCTATTTCCTCTTCCTGAAAAAAAATGAAACAAATACTGTAAAAACGGATACATGTTCACCCATGTTTATAGCATCACAATTTTTCATAGCCAAATCTTGGAAACAACAAAATTCCCATCACCTAAGGAATGAATAAATTTTTCACAATGGAGTATTGATCAGCTACAAAGAAAGAAAATTGAAGCCTTTATAAGAAAATGGATGCAACTAGAGGCTATACTCTTAAGTAAAATAAAACAGACTCACATATGTAGATATCTTATTGTCTCCCTAGTATAAGAACATAGAAGAAAAAATAAAATCTGAACAGTATAATAGATATAGTAAAACAGAAAGAGACTGACTATAAGGAATAAACAATGAAGATGAGGGAAAGGAAAAAAAATAGGGGAAAAAGGAAGAGGAAAAGCTCCTTGAAATCTATATATACAATAGCTGAGATGGTTCTACTACAAACTAGCAGTTAATGTTTAAAATTTTCACTTTGACTAACACTATATGCTAATATCTGGAATCTGAGTATCTACATCCAATGCAGCAATGTACAAAACAAAAAACCATGGTTGAATACCTTTCATCTTGTTCTTCCAAACGTGTACACTTTCCAATGTCCTAGAATTACTATTATCCTCTTTTAAAAATATTTTTTAAAAATGAAAGCAAAAACAAGGCCAATAAAAAATTAAAGTTTGTTGATAGCAAGCACTAACAATTATTTGTTCAATCTTACAAACCTATGATAAAAACAAGTAATATAACAACTATTGTTAATTTTCTACTCTTGTTTTCAAATTCTGTATGATATCGATTGTTTTATGGTAATCTGTTTCTCTCTTTGCTTTTTCTCTTTGTTTTTGTCTGTACTCTTTAATAAAACTCCTTTCTTTTTTTTGACAGGACCAGGGTTTGAAATTATGACCTTGCACTTGCCAGGCAGGCATTTGTGCCACAGAGCTATCTCCCCAGCCTGTACCCTTTAAAATAAAATAAAATGTACACTTCCAAAATTGTTTTACAGATTCAATGCAATCCCAATCAAAATGCCAATAATAATCACTACAAAATTAGAATAAACAACAATAAAATAGCAGCAAAAGCATTCTAGACAAGAGCAGGCAAGGGATATGATAATTCCAACTTTAATTTACACTACACAGTTATAGTGATAAAAACAGCATGTTATTGGAAAAACAGACTAGTGAATCAATGGAATAAAACAGAAGACACAGTACAACTCTGGACATACTCAACCATGTCATCTTCACAAAGAGTTCAGATCCCTTTGCTAAAGGAAGGGTACCTCTTTAAGAAATGTTGCTTGGAAAACTGGCCATCCACAAGGAAAATGTCAGACATGCAACTCATTTCACTGTGCACCAAACTAAAATCAAAATCTATCAAAGATCTAAACATTAAGGTAGAAACACTTAACATGGTGAAATACAAAGTAAGTAAAACTCTTAAAATACAGCACTGAGAGTGACTTTCTAAACAAAACCCTAATTGCACAATAAATAGTACAAAAATCTGAAAATTGGATCATATCAAGTTGAGAAGCCTCTCTACAGCAAAGAACAGAGTGAAAAGGCAGCTCATACAATGGAAAAATATTGTCAGCTACTCCGCAGACAAAGGACTATCTGAAATTATATGGAGAACTCAGAAAAATTAAACCTCTCAAATTTAAAGAAACATTTAAATATGAACATCTGAAATAGACACTTCTCAAATGAAGAAATACAGAACACTGATAAACACATGAAAAAGTTCAACATTGTTGGCCATTCAAAACATGCAAGTTGAAACAACACTGAGATTCCATCTAACTCCAGAAAGAATGATTGCCATCAAGAAATTGATCAATACCAAACAGTGACAAGACAATGAAGAGAAAGGAACCCTTCCCCATTGTTTGAGGTGCTGTAAACTGATGTAACTACTGTGAAAATTACTATGGACATTCCTCAAAATAATCAAAATACAAATTCTATATGATCCCACTATTTACCTCATATATGTCTTTCCAAAAAGCTGAAGACATTGTATCGAGTGACACATACATACCCATGTTTCTAACAGCACAATTCCTAATAGCTAAATTGAACAAATGCCTATATGTCCACCAACAGATGATTGTATTAAGAATGTGCCACTTTGTTTATACACAATGGAGCACTATTTTTCCATAAAGATGAATGAGTCATCTGTAGGAAAGTCGATGGATTTTGAGATAATGGTAAGTGATGTAAGCAAGACCTCCGACCTTAAATATCACATCGCATGGCGGGTGTTATAGAAAATGCTCCTGCTGTCTCTTCCTTTCTTTCTTCCTGACTCTCTTTCTCTTTCTGAAGTGCAGGAGAAAAAAAAAGAGCATTGCGTGGACAATGGCCATGGAAAATGCCACAGTGTATCTGAAAGAAAGTGTATCTAAAAGTATTTGGCCTCTTAGTCTGGTTCTTAAACTGTACATGTGCTAATTAACTTTATAATGTCTTACAAGATGAATGAATGAATCCAGTGCTAGAAAAATAAAAGACATGGAAGGATAGGGCAAAACAAATTGAAAAATATTATACATGTATACTAATTCCCTAAATCACTACATAGGCAAATCATTCTGTATGCAAACATCACTAATAAAAGCACATAAAACAATGATATTAGAGAAATATCTAAAAAATAGATTTTCTGTGTATTATTGCTGTTGTGCTTATTTTTCTTTCTTTCTTTTCTTTTCTTTCTTTTTTTTTTCTAAAGAATATTGAGAATTGGGGCTCATGGTATAGCTCAGCATACTAAGTGCTTGCTTAGGAAAGTGCAGAAGCCAGGATTTGCTGTGCCAGCCCTGCACTCAGGAATGTTGCTGATAGAGTCCAGGGATGGTGGTGCACATCTGTAAGTCCAGCACTCAGGAGGCAGGAAACAAGAGGGTCACTGTGAGTCAGAACCATGTAGTGACACTGTACAAAAAAAAAAAAGAATATTGAGAATCAATTTGTATTATGACTAGTTTTGATTATTTATTCAGTAATATATTGCAATGTATTACATTTTAAAAATAGTTGAAAACAGTTACTTCAGATTTCTTATTAAGGTATTGATAAAGTATGCATGTTTTTGGGATACTAGCCAATAGAAAAAGCACTATGACATATTAGCACGTGTTTTAATCTCTGTCAGCCTTAGTCTTGGTCTATGAAATGGGAACAACCATAACTTAACTCTTTTTCACTCACACAATATTTGCAAAAGTGAAATAAATTAATGTATGAGGAAGTATTTACATGAAAGTCAGACTATTGCTAGCTTGACTGCCATAATTTTCATAAATTATTGGGAGATATTAGTAAGATCCTGGATAAAATCTAAGACAAGTATCTTCAATTCAGTCTCCTACTATACCAGAGCAGAGAATATATTGCCTGTGATTCAAAGAAACATCTTTTTATGTCACCATAATAGGTAACAATGAAAATTAGCAAGAAAAAAAACTATGAAAAGTAAGGGAAAATATTGTTAGCAAAGAGAGTGAATAATAGAAAGTGAAGCCAGAAGCAACCCTTCAATTGAAAATGTGTCCTTGGCCAGAATTATTCTCCATGTGACTTTATAATAGTCTTGGAAATGCCTGAATTGTTTGAACCCATCCAGATAAGTGGAGCAGGTGTCTGGCATTAGCAGGGATGAAAATGGTTTTCTCTTTTCTTTCCTATAAAACTGAAGAAGCCGTAATAGGACTGAATACTGAGTCCAAGGAGAGTGCTATGCCAACTCCATTGCAGATGGAATCATGCAAGGCATCTTTAATGTGTGAAAGTGAAAAATACTCAACAAAAACAATATTAATTACAAAATAAGCTAAGTTTTATCTTAGATTTCCTCTTGAATAGTGCCTATGTTACACAGAGGTTGAGACCAGGATTTGACTGTGTTGTCATTGTCTTTGACAAATTGAGGCTTATTATACGTCTCAGTTTGGTTATACAGAAAATGAATGTCCCCAAGGTTCTGGGAATAAAAACAGCTTTACATATGAAGTTTCTTCCATAGCATGACAGACGGAATCTGAAGACACTATTCCACGAACTACAAAATAATGTAAATCAATTTAGTTCCAAGTCTCAAAAGCCCTGTCTTTTGTAATTAACAAAATAACTGTTTTGTCAATTCTTTTGGACACATGGAGATTAAAACGCCTTTAAAAGAACAAATGCTGACAGATACTACTGACGGTCAGGTCTATATTTCTTTCACTGTGAAACAAATATAGATCTGACTGTCAGTAGTATAACCTCACAGATGAGCAAATAACATGTATATGGTAAGGCTATCTACCTAAAGAGTTACTATTACAGAAAGTTCTGCAAAAAGGTCTGCATTTCCACAAATAGGAATGTTAATAAATTATTAAGTTACTTTATTGTTAGAAGTGTCTACCTTTACGTCTCAGAACCACAAAATAAATAAGGGGTGTGTGTTCAAAGGCAAAGAGAATGAAATTATATCAAGAATAGAAATAAAATATCAATGTTTCTAGTACAACAAAAATCCATTGCTTGAACAATGGATAATCACAAAGAAATAGTAACAGTGTCTATTTTGCACAGTACAAATACAAACACAAATTAGGAGATAGTAATGGTGCTTGGAGATACTAATGGTGCTCGGAGATGAGTAGATTTTAAAACGTGCCTACTTCTAATAACTAGTTAACTTACCATCATAGTTAACTTTCCATCATAGATGGCACTTTTATACCCCATCCATATAGCCTCTCATTTAATCTTATTAAGTCAAATCATTCCACGTATGTTTTTTTAGATTGACTTATTTCTCTTTGAAATAAGCATTAAAGTCACTCTTACATGTCTTTTGTGCTTGATAGCTTATTTGTAGAAGCTCTGAGTAAAATTTCAGCATTTGAATGTATCAGTGTTCAGGGACACATACATGCAATACACAGAGCACATCTTGGCTGCTTCTGAGTTTTGGCAATGAGAGCCGAAAAAGAGAGGGGAGAGAAAGAGAAAAGAAGGTGGGCAAGGAGCAGGAAGAGGAGGAAAGAAAGGTAAAGAGAAGAAGAGAGAGAAGAGAAGAGAAGAGAAGAGAAGAGAAGAGAAGAGAAGAGAAGAGAAGAGAAGAGAAGAGAAGAGAGAAATTCCATGAGCACCCAAATGCAGTTGTCCATTGGGTAAATTCTTTACTTATTATTATAAACAGAATATATTTATTAAGGGAAAGAAAAGCCTATGAGGGACAAGAGGAGGATCCCGAGCAGGTTGTCTACAAGAAGCTGTCTCTTCAAGGGACTTTTATAGAGGAAAACCACTCAGTGAGACTAGTCTAAGGTGATGGAGAACATTGGAACATGCTTAGGCAGGCATGAGGCAGGACAATACTATGGTCAACCAATGAAATTACAAGCACCATTGCTCAGGTAAATTTGATTAAAACCAGGATCAAATGGGAAGGCAAGTCCATGTAGCAAACAGGCAACTGTATCAAACAAGGTCTTTTCTGCTGGTCTTGGGCTAGTTAATCTTTCATTAAGTGAATGATACTTATTTAGCATTTCAATCCCTGATGCCCATCTTTAGGGTATGTGACTGTATTATTTACTCTCGTCTTGAGGTCTGTCCCATGGCAGAGGAGTATCTGTCTACAGTTGTAAAGTTACCTTGTCTTTCATGTCGACCTTGAGGGCATGGCCCTGTCCAACTGCCTATAATATTTCTATCTAACTTAACTACTACAACATTCCCACCTCTGAAGAAGTAACCCAAACTGCTGTGAGGGAACCATGGGAGATGATCGCTCAGGTTTCTTCAGGCTGAATGCGGTCGTAGTTGTGAAGTGACAGTCAGAGATGCTCCCAGAGGTTCTATCTAGAGGCCCTTAGTAGACACCAGGCATTTCTATCTTGAGTAGTAGAATCACTTTAAGTCTGGAGAAGACAAAACCAAAGAGACTATTAAAGATACATGGGCCAAATAATAGCATCAGCAGGATAATTATGAACACAATCAAAATGGTTTTCACCAAGTAAACAGTAATGACTTTAACAAAGATGACAAAGATAGGGTCAGGGGACCTCAGCATTTTAGATGTCATTGATCTGATATCTAATATTTTGAGCAGCTATTGAGACATTAGCAGAAGGATCTGGAAAGTAATAACCTTTTATAAGTTTGTAATTATATAAAGACTGTCCAGGATATTTTGTAGGTCATTATCAAAGATCTCTTAAGAAAGTGTTCATGATGGACTCAGAGGAAATTTTAGATTGAGATGATCATGGATCTTCACCTCTCAGCCTGAGAGAACCCATGCTAACTGCCAATATAAAGATAAAACCTATTGAATTTTTAATATATGCTCGTGCATAGGTGTTAGTAGTTACCCAGCCAGTGGCCAAACTTGCAAACTGGCGAGTACTCAGTGTTTTCTATTGGTTCTTTAATTCATGTGCCCCTCCCCCCCAGTAATAAGAATTGGCCATTTTATTTAAGGTAATACTCAATGGCCATGGAAAATAAAGACATTAGGTAAATATTGAGAATCACAATTATTGCATCACATAGAAACATTTTGTTTGGTCTGTAAAAGAAAATCACAAGATGTCTTCCATTTGGTTTTCACACCACTGATCAACAATTATTCTTGGTGCTTTGCATAATTATAAACAATTGCTATAAATTTTGAGATTTCAGCTATTCTGACAGGTGTGTAATGGCATATCATAGGTTTTTCATTTTTATCTCTCCTCTTCATGATTGTGAATCTTATTTCATATGCTTATTTCTCATCTATCATCTTGGTGAATGTTTAGTTAAGATATTTGGTAAATTATTATTTAGGTTATTTGTCTATTATGAATTTTAAGAATTCCTTCTATGTTTTGAGGTGACAGCCTTAAGTGTGTCCTTTGCAAGTATGAAGCTTGTTTTTTTCATTTCTAGGCAATGTCTTTCACAAAACAAAACTTTTCAATTTCAGCAAAGTTCAGCCTACCAAGCGTTCCTTTTATAAATTATGCTATTGATGCCACTAAAACTCAATTAATCCTTCACCAGTGTTGTGCTCATCTAAATTCTGTATAATGACATCTTCTAGAAACTTTACAGATTTGTGTTTTACATTTACAACTGTAACTTAATTTGAATTGATATTTGCTGTCTTAGGAAGATTATAATGAGATTGAGCTGTGTAGTGAGACACTTTACCAAATAAATAAATAATTTCATGATTAAAAATGTTCACTCTTTTAATTGTGGTAGCTTTGTTTTGAAGCAAGGTAATGCCTATCTCAACTTGGTTCTCTTTAAAATATTTTTTGTTTTGTAAAAATGGTGGTATTCTAGTATTACCTGATAGATACTATGTAATAATACTTAAAATGAACATACTAAAGTTGGAAACAATAAATTTATTCTTAAGTCTTAATGAATCAAGCAGTAGGTTTATATTGAAAATAATACAATAGTCGCACTTATAGAAAGAATGTTATAATCAATAAATGGGAATTATTCATGATGTATTTATAAAAATTGTTACATTTTGTCATTTAAATTACTAACTATAGAAATACTTTTATTCTTTTAATGCAATTACTAGAGAAATTATCTGCCTATGTAGTTTCTGAATCTCATGAGACATCACTAAATAGCTGTGAAATAAACATATACAAACTACAAAAGAACTATTGTGCTTTACTATTCTAAAACCCAGATTTACATCTGAGGAGATAGCTCTATGGTCTAAGCTCCTGCCTAGCAGGCTCAAGGTTCTGAGCTCCATCCCCTGTACTGCATACTCAGCTAGCCCCAAAACTAGGTGTGGTGGCAGGTACATGTAATCTCAGTGCTGGGGAGGCCAAGACAGAGGATCACTACAAGTCTGAACCGCATAGCAAGTCCCTGTATCAAAAATAAAGAAATCAGATTTTATTTTTATTAACATTGAGTCTTTTCTCATTATAGATCCTTAGGTTTTGCTGTGATTACTAACAAAAAAACTATTTCTTCCCTTGCTTCTAGAACAAAAACAATCTGAGGAACACCTCACATTTTTATTTCAAAAGAAATTTTATTAGTCTAAGTCACTTCATTCCAAGGCATCTCTTCAATTAAGGCATGAAAACATGATGCATTCTCATACAGTCTACCAGGGGAGTACTACTCCCCTAAACTAATAAACTGAAAATTCATTAAAAAGTAAACAGAGATTTCTTAAAGGAAAAATATGCTTCCTTCTTCCAAAAGCTATAGTTCAAAAAGGAGGGAGATGGAGGTTTTCTACACAGTATGACTTTATTGTATCATCTTTTCATGGGAAACCACGTATGATTGACAATTACTAAAGTGACCAGCTGCAAGCATTAGGGAAGTTGTACTTTCATATACTCAAATTATGAGTTCTTGCAGGCAATTGCTAATTCTTCAATTTTCATTCTGGTAAATAAATGTTGTATAATAAAAGTAAAAGAAAGACACTGGCATTAATAGATATCCCTGGACAATCACATACATCCCTATATTTTGATAATGAACATTCAACAAATTAAGTGACAGAATACACATCTGAGTTTTGTACTAGGCATTTCCCCAAGCATATCATTTGCTTCTAGTGCTTGAATTATTTACAACATTTTAAGAAAAAAAATTCCTCAGCACCATACAATTTAAATAGTATTTCTGTGTAGCTCAGAGGTAAGGCTAAAGGTAAGAATACATTCCTCAAAATCAGAGCACTGGGGCTGGGGAGATAGCTCCGAGGCACAAGTGCCTGCTGGGCAAGTGCAAGGTCATGAGTTCGAACCCTGGTCCCACAAAAAAAAAAAAAAAAAAAAAATCAGAGCCCTTCTGGCCTACTGTGGTGTCCAGTGCATGGTGCGCTGTAGCAACCCTGGTCTCTATAAGTCAGTAAGTGTTCCTAATGGCTAAAATTTTGCAAGGCTTGATTCTCTAAACCTCATTTTAGTAAACTTTGTAACTTACAAAATATTATGGGATATATAACTTCACACAGTCCCAACATTTCACTTGGTTGACCACCACAGATGACTCTCTAATTAGACACTTTTCACTTTTAGGACCACTTTCCATATGCACTAATTTATGTCATGACAGGTTTACTTCGCAAAAAGATTTTTTTGAAAAAGTCATAGCAAATGAATCAGCAGGGACTAGATTTACTTTTTATGATCTTCAACCAAAAATGAATTCTAAACATCAGACATTGATAGTTAAAAAAAATGCTTGATATATAAAAGTTCCCAGTAAGGAGAAGCATGTGGATGAAAACATTTCATGTTCAAAGAACTTCATTCCTCAGATATAAAACTCTTCCTAATTTTCTCCAAATGAATTCCAGTTCTAGTGCATTCTATAAGCACCGTCATTGTTAGTCAGTCTTGAAATATGATAAAATGACCCTCATACAGATTCTTTCTAAAGGTTTCCTGAACTCTCCAGGCAGCTACATCAGCCCTAAATTGGAAACACTTCAGGATTATTGCTTACTAACGTTTTGGGGAGATTTATTAAAATGATTTCATTGTAATAAGCAAATCCATCTCATCCTTTTCTCTTTTTTCCCCCACCTCATTTTTAATGATGACTTGAAACAGCATTCTTTCATGTTAGTACTTGCCTCTCTTGAACCTATGCTAGTCATTCTGAAAATAGATTAGGTTCTCGAAACTTCTCTGAACACCTGGAAGGAGTCAGCTTTGGCTCCTGGCCATGGCTGTAGACACATGTTTCTTCTGTCCGCCACAGAGTCGTATATGCTATCAGGACCACCCTGTGTAATGTCTACAGTAATCACCGTGAGACACCCTACACAAGTAAAACAGGGCAAAAAAGGTTTTGCTGAAGAAACTGTCGTCTTCAATTAGCACCATGTACAATAGCAAAACACAGATGTTTTGGTGTCTTCTTAATAATTAAATTTGTGAACAAACTACTGGGTGCTTGGTGTTCTTGTTCTGTAAGTGATTTAAACTCAGCAGAGAAAAAGCAGTTGGACTATAGGTCCAGAATAAAAAGTACTGTGCCTAGCAATTTTTTTAAACTATAAAGAATACTTTAAGATTTGACTATGGCTCCATTTTCCTACTCTTGCTATCACTACTCTGGCTAACAATAGGTAGATTTATTTACTCCTAGAACTGACATCAGGCTATTTGGTTCCTCTTTCACGCCCTACGGCACTCTTGTCATTCGTGCTTCCTTTATAAACCACAGCTAATGGAATGAAAAGTGTTTCCACTCGAAGGCCGGGGAAAGGATGGTTTATTCCTTAGTAGCTTAGTGAGGTCTGGATTGTGTTTAGCGCGGATACATTAAAAGCTGCCCAGCAGTGGCAATAGACTCTTACTTTTTGTCTAATTCCATTCTCTATGACGGAAACAAGTTTGCCCACAAGAGGAAAAAAGTTACAGCGATACGAAACACCCTAACGTGATGTCTTGCGGTGTCTATACAAAAGCGGAATCACAATGCAAGCTGTTAGAATCATTAATAAAACTAGGCAACAAAATTGTTTTTGTACAAATGAAACAAAGAAAGCCAGAGTACTCTGGGCAGCTTTAGCACACAGGAGTGGGGGGACTGTGTGTTTGGTTGAGTGTTTTAAAGATCAGGATCCAAGGTGATAGATATTAAAGGTTGAAAAGAATAATTAGAGGGAATATCTGTGAGGGAAAAGAGAGGCCACGCAGAGGCAAAGAGAAGGTAGAGGCGCACCCTCTAGGGGTGCGGCTTCTCACTTCCAGAATGGTAGATTTCCTCTTGCCCTTCCGTAGAAGCCACTAGACCAGTGTTGGGGTCCTCTTTTCTTGTCAAAAGATTATTTAACACATTCAATTTCTTTTTTCTTTCTTTCTTTGTTTTTTAATACCTCCCAAGAGCTGGGATTACAGACCTGCACCACCTCACCCAGTCTCAATCGCCATCTCAGCGTACCCTGGGCACGGGGCCAGCAGGACGCGCCAGAGACCCAACTCCAACAGCCTTGCTCTACCTGTCCAGACACTTTAGTCTGCTGAACTGTCTGGCAGGCCCAATACATTCAACTTCAAATAGGCTTCAACTATTGCCACTTTCTCTTTATCCTGCTGGCCCTGTCCTTTCTGGGGAGACAGTTGAACTGTGTCTCAGCACCAGGAAGATGCTGTACCACTCAGATCTCTCAGCTGTGTGGGAGGCACAGCAGATCCAGGATCCCAGCTGCTGTGCTTTGACTCCACCACCAAGGTCACCCAGAGGCCCCCCCCGCCTCATCTGCTGATCAGAATGCAGCACGAACACTGATACCCTTTTTCAGGGCTGATAGGAAATCTCTCATGAATCACTTTTGGCACTTGCTGTCAATTTGACCCAAACTGTGTAGAGCTTATCTTCAATGGAGTGCCAGCTTGCCTAACCCTCTTTCCTGCGCTCTCTTCGTCAGAGGTGGCAGACACCTAGCATCATTTCACATTCTCTTTGCCTCTCGGGGTCCTCTGTTGTTTCCTCTTTCCCTCAGAGATATTCCCTCTAATCACTCTTTTTCAAACTTAAATATCTATCACCTTAATTCCTGGTTTTTAAAACACTTAACCAAACACACAGCTCCTCCTCTTGTGTGCTGAAGCCACCCAGAGCACTCTGGCCTTTGCTTCATTTGGACAAAAAGAGTTTTATTGCCTAGTTTTATTAGATGACTCTAGTAGCTTATATTGTTACTCTACTTTTGTATAGGCATCAGAAGAGAACAGATAGGGTCTTTTATATAGCTGTAATATTTTTCTCAAAAACATAAATTACAGAATTCTACTACATACCCAATTATGTAGTTTTTCAGCTATTTCCATATTTTCAGTTGTTTTGTTAATATATTGGAATGTTTATGATATTTCTTATGTCTCTGTGGCTTTAAGAAATAGAAGGTTAGAGTGTCATTAGTGAGAAATATGTGGAAAATTTTAGAAATGTTATAACTCATTGGCCATGAAGATTGCTAATATGATTGGTTGAAAGTGAATAAAATATGTACTAATTGCAATTTGTTTGGCCATTTTTACTGGTTGGTTTTCTGGCTATGAAAATATGAATCATCTAAATTTCTAGAAGGTAGATGGTCAGGTTTTCTTTAATTTGTAAAGATAAAAGAGGAAAGTGATCTTCAGGTGTATACAAATATAATTATACTATTAGAGTCCAGGGGAGCAGGATCCTGCATGACAGTGGCCCTTGAGATACAAGTGATCTGGATTATTATTATTTTTTTTTTTTTTTTTTTTTTTTTTTTTTTTGTGGGATCAGGGTTCAAACTCTCGACCTTGCACTTGCCCAGCAGGCACTTGTGCCTCGGAGCTATCTCCCCAGCCCCGTGATCTGGAGAAATGGGAAAAAGACAGCAGTGTTCACATCGGGCGGCTGCAGCGAGCAAGGCGCTATGTACGTGTGTTCTGAGAGGGCGAGAAGTCACAGGATGAAGAGTTAGGCAGAGGACTAGAGGTGAGCGGCATGCCCCAGCAATGCTAGGAGAGGGAGCATTTCCCTGAGGCTGGAAGGCTGCTGGCAGTTGGTGACCACTGCCCACACGCTCCACAGAGCACAGGAAGCCAGCAAAATCAGGGCAATGTTGTGCTTCCTTCCAGGTTCTGTGAGGCAGTTAAGGAGAATTAAATAGCTATTTGTCTACAAGTAATGTAGGAAGTCAAATTTTAAAGTAGCTTTTCTGATGCCAGTTTAGAGTGCTTTATAAATATCAATTCGGTACCTCACACATTTCTAAGGGAAGACTAATTGACCTGTAAGTGTTTGTTAGCAAGTGAAATGTTCACTGAATGAAGTAGAACTACATTTTTCTTTCACTTTCAATAAAAATGTACATTGTGCACAATCTACTAAATTTTATATTTGAGGTAGGTATAGTCAGATTTTCGTTTTTGCAATAAAAGTATATTTAAAGTAAAAAATTGGTAAAAGTAGGTAATTTGTAGACATGTCATAATAGGAGGTAACATGTGCAAAGATACTCATTTAATGAAAAATATCAGTAAATAAATATATCAAAATGTAATAAGGTATGTATCACTTATCAAATTACAATCAGGAAAAAGCATGAATAGATGAGCAGTGTAGCATTAGGAGAATTTATAGAAATAGGCCAATTTATAAATTTCTACATTCATATAACAGAGAGTAATTTGGTAATATCTAAACTTAAAATATGCTTTAACAACAGAACCTTTTTTTTTTTCTTTTTGTATTCTTCAGACAGTGTCTCACTATGCAGTTCAGGCTGGCCTTGAGCTCACTTTTGTAGCCTAGGCTGATGGCAATCTCACACTGATCTTCCTGCTTCGGCCTCCCAAGTGCTGGGATTACAGATGTGTGCCACCACGCCCAACTTATAGAACAGTTCTTAACATAAAATATACATGGCTTCAATTGCTAAAGAAGATAATTAAGACTGTAAAATGTGATATAATACAATCCATTAAAAATAGGAATATTCACACACTAGCCTTGAACACAGTATCTGTTATACATTAGTATGTAATGGTTTTCATAATGTTTAAAAATGATTTTTGTGTGTATGCAGATTTAATGATGATTTTTCACAATATTCTGGAAAACAATATTCACAGCATGATATCATTTTGTTGAAATAACAGAAAAGAGTTGTTTATTAATTTTAAAAGCCTGAGAAATATGAAGCACATTATCAGCAGCAATTTATTTTAAATAGATAATTATTTGAGAATTCACATCTTATATTTTATAAGATTTTGCATTGTTAAAATATTTGGGTGTAAGGATGAATCATTTTCATTACCAGAGAGTAAAACACTGCTAAAATCATTGTTACTGTTAACATTATATGTTCATAATTATAGTCATTATTTACCTTTACAGTTGTCATGATTATACAATTGTAACTGTATTATATAATCACATATTTATAAATCTTGTCCCATTCCATGAGCTAATTTTCTTATTTCATTTTAATACTCTTTGTTGCTGTCACTGAGCAGAAAATTTAACTGAATATTTAAAATTCATAAAATTAGTTACACATAATCCTATCTTTGCTATCATATCTATACATTTAAATAAATTGCATATCATGTGTGCATGATTTAAATATTTTCTACTACTTGGTTTTATAACAGACAGGTGGTTTTCTAGGGACACAAAAAATATTGTAAAAATTGCTGCTGTAGGCTTGTAAGTAATCCCTTGTCACGAAGAAATAAAAATTTACTGCCATTTGGTCTACAGTCCAGCCAGCCTCTGGGCATAGATTTGTCGAGTCAGAGATCTATCTGAGTAGTCATTCTTTAGGGTCAATTTTCAATCTTTGCTTCCCTTTTAATGATTAAGACAATTTCATTGCCACCTATGTTTTCAATTTACCCAAGGATACGTCAGAAGACCTGAAGAGCTCCACTGCCAACCACTCATTCTGAAGGCTGGGATAAATGATGCAGTGCGTCTCATTGAAGAGTTCTAATGTGGGCACTGACAGGCGGGGGGGAGCTGCTGAGCTATTCGCCATGTCACAGAGAATGCACTGCACCCCATGTGCGCCTCCTCTCTCTCCACAAGGCTGGTGAATTCATACATCATCAGAAGAATGTCATTTCCACATTATGACTAGAATTTTGAAAATCTAAGGCAGCATTTTTTCAACAGACTAATAAGCCTGTTTTTTTCTTTCCTTTTTTTTTTTTTTTTTTAATTTCAAGGTTCAGAAGAGAATGAATACCTTGACTGTTTCATAAGTATTCTTGAACAGAAAAGCTCTCTCCTTATTCCATATGGAATCGTAGCAGCACACACTAAAGTTGCTGGCAGGGAGGGAAGGCAAGTGCTGGAATTTATTCCAAAGTGGAGGCACACTGCGGGGTTCCCTGGAGCATCAGCCAATGAGGAAACAAAGCCAGGACATTTATGAGTCTGTTTTATTCAGCAGATTAACAAAGGCAGAAACCCAAAGAGATGAAAGGAAATGTGGGAGGGCTGCTAAGTGTGATGAGAAAACTCCATATCCTTTAGTACTCATGAAATCTAGCCATAAAAAATATAAGCTTGAAAACCTCCATGCTGAAGCTGGATTCGTTATTGCCAGATACCTTAGTAATGTAGGCACACTGAAGCTTCTCTAACAAACCAACAAAGAAGTAGCTTACATATGAACTGTAAGAAAATAAACATGTTTGCCTTACTTTATTTTCACACTGTTAAAAATGAATACTCTAATTTTTATTGCTTGCCAATAAGGTATTTTTAAACCATTGTCTGTGCTGGATTATAAGAGAACCTTCTTGGTCTCTTAGTGTTGATTAATGTAGTTTTGATGCCTGGAGAAAGTAGTGAATACTACAATAGATAAAAAAGAAACTGGCAAAGTAATTGTCAAACTCTCATTAGCAAGAGTCCTGAATATTTAATATAATAAGGGAATAATGAAAGTAAACATAACATTTCTCTTCATTAAATAGTATAAACATAAGTTTAAGGTAATAGGACTGGTTGGATCCGTCAAATTATAAAATCCACCGTGCTTATTACCACATGAAGCCCTTTCAGCACATCCTTGCAGAATATTGTATAATAACATGATTGCATCTGGAACTATGGCTGGGTTTTTTAATATAGGTAATTATCCTCAGGAAATAAACATCCATACAAAAACATAAGAACCAACTTAACTAGTCTGTTCTTGAGGACAATGTTTGCCCTGATTAGCTCAGCACTGCAAACCAGCCCACGTTTCTAGTCAAGCATCTGAAGCCCATGTCTATAATTAACTGTTCCACTTTGCCTAGCCTAAGGGGGGATCCTAGCACAGGGGACTTTCGGCCTTGAAACTAAGGTAACCCTGACAACACAGGGACAATTTGTCCAGTAGCTATATGTCAAGATGATTGTAGCAAGCTAAGATTTAGGTCCTTCAACTTTATAAGATAAACATAGCTGTGAAAGCAGGTACTACAATTAAGAAAAAAAAAAAATAGTTTATGTCAAACTACCAAAGAAAGCGAAGGGTACCAAGGAACAGAAAGAATGCCTGTCTTATGCCTAGAGAGGATGGGGAGCTTGAGTTCGCTCTTCCTGTTGGCAACCCTTCTGCTTCACTCTTCATGATGAGATTCTCCTCCTCTTCTTTCAGGTAACTCGTATGTAGCAAGGTCCCTCGAGGAAAAGTCAGGATTAATGAGGTTGGCCTCTGAGGCTTCTCTTTCGTCCTAAATATAAGCGGTTTCAAAGCTGCTTCCTCTGCACAGTGCATCTCAAGGTCTGCTATGCAGTGGTCTAGGAGCCCAGTCACCAGCAAATCCCTTTACTGAATAATCGTTTGCTGTCATCATCCACAGTACTTCACGTGTACTGAACGGTGCATTCCTCACAACAGTCATCAGTGTCGAAGATCAAACCCAGGCCTCACACATGCTAGGCAAACATCCTGGCCTGCAGTGCCTCCCCAGCGCCACCATAGCCCTTTGAAGTGGGCACGATAAAGCCAATTAGTCACTGCTTCAAGGGTTTGCCTGGATGTATTTCCTTCCAGTTCCTGTTTCAAGGATGTAACTTTCAGGAACTCGAAATTTGTCACAATAGGCAGTAGTACCGCAGCTATGCTAGAAATCAGAAAAATGCTATAATCGGGCATTGCTCATTTGTTGTGGTGTGCAGGTTCCTGGCCTCACTGGAGGTGTTTCTACTTATGTTCCTTTTATATGAAATATTTTATACTGTACAAACATCAGAATCTGGGAGCAGAGGTACCCAATTGTAACTTCCGCACACTGGGAGACTGAAGCAAGAGAACTACAAGGTTAAGCACAGCCTGGGAAACTCAATGGCTTAACAAGATCTTGTCTGAAGCTCAAAAATAAAAGGGGGAGGAGCGCAGTCCGGGGATCTAAATTCCACCCTCTGGGGTGAGAAGAGAACCCTAAGAAGTTCACAGACTTTCAAACAGATAATAAAACTTCATCTGGGATCTAAATTTATATCTGTGGTATTCTCATTTTAATGTGTTTTATTAGCACAGAATTTTTCCTTTCCCAAGAAACTACTAAAGCTCTTTTTTTTTTTTCCTTCTGGAATGTTGCAAAAGAGCTCTGCAAGCTGACAGAAAGTTACATTACGATTAGTTTCCTTTCATTTGTAGATAGTTTTAAACTAGGTGCTCTCATATCACTTTAAAATAACTATCTGCTTGCATCCTACTGCTTTGTAAAACTGCGAAACTAAGTCAACTTGACAGATGAAAATAACAGAAATTAAAAGGGTTCGGAAAAGTTCTAACAGTGAATTTTACTGTTTTCTTTCTGAAGTTTCGTCTAGGTAATAAAAATGTAGAAGTATGTATAGACAGACTAACATACACAGTGCGAAGGGTTTTACTACACATTAAATCAAGGATACAGAGAATGAGAATTAATCTCTTGTATACGTGGATGGTGGTTAAGTGTTTCCAGAAGGAGTTATATTTTTTTCAAGAATAGAAGGTATGTTCATAGTTGTAATTTTTGATGGTATTATGTCATTATTCCCTCATTAATTTCCTTTGAGCTTTTTTTAGCAATGCCGATCTCTCTGCTCAGCTTTACCAATTTTTAAAGTCATGACAAGATTATTTTAAATAATCAGGATAGATTATTTAAATATCTTATGTGGTAATTCAGTAGTACTGTATCTTAACAGTTACTTCGATAGCAAGTCTTTGATTTTTTTTAAATTTTCTTAAACGTTCTATAAGGGAAAAACTAAAACAAAATTTTATAAAAATAGAATTACCACAGTTAATACATTGAGTATTGTTATCTTCAAAGTACTTCCACAAAGTACAAGATATGGACATAGAAATTCTCTAAGTGATATTAATTTTAGCCACTGAGCTAAGACAAACTACTAGCATTTTTAATCTTGTGTTTTCTTTGCATCTGGGCTTACTTGTCTTTTTTTATTTCCTTACCTCTTTGTCCTGTCCTAGTTTCTTTCTCCTTTTGAAACATTTCTTTTTATTTCATAATAACTGTTATAGATTTTGAATCTTATTTACCCCTTCAGGTATTTTTTTATTATAGGTGCCACTTTTCTGTATGTATCTCACTTCAAATACTTCGGTGTTTTCTCCAAAACATTATGAATATTACATTGCGATGATTCTGAATTCTATGATATTCTTCTGAAGAGTTGATTTTCGTTGTCATTTTAGTCATCAACTGATTTGATTGCAATTGACTTACACTCTCTGTCGGATGCCAACTCAAATCTCATTTCAGAGCTTTTATTCTTGGCTGAGAGGCTGAAAATTCACCGTCATAAACAATGGATGTTTCTGGAGTCAATTTAAGATGAAAACATAGCTAGTATGTGAATTTATAGCTCCCTGTCTGTAACTATTTTGGGAGAGTTTTTCTCCTTTTTTTAATGCATTTGGAACAGGGTCTACAGGGTCTGACTACGTGGACCAGACGCATAGTGATGCTCTTGTTTTCAGCCTCCCAATTTCTGGGATTACAGGCACACACCACCACACCTAGCCTCAATTGCTGTCTCAGCAGGCTCCAAGGACAGGGCTGGTATGGCAGGCTGGAAATCGAACTCCAGCTGCTGCGCTCTGCTTAGGCAAGCACTTTAGTCCACTCAGACATCTGGCTGGCCCTTTCTCCTCTTTTGCTAGTGTTCTAATTACTCAAAATGAAAGAGTTTGGGGGTTTTAATTGGAGATTTAAGCATTGCTTGTGGGACAGAAACTAGAAACCTGGCTTTTGTCAGGCTCCGGTGCTTTCAGTCACTTTTCTTATCCCTTGACAATCTTGTGTTTTAGTTGTATATATTTTTGGAGTTATTCTATGGCACACCCGCATAATTCTTACGTTACACATAAAAGAAATGACGCCTAGTTTATCTTAAACCTAGCATGGTGAACGGGCTTATCATGTTGACATATGGGGTGGGGGTGTGTTAACTTCAAGCATAGCTGGACCAGTGGTCTCAAATTGTAAAATCAGGGAACTGTGCTCCTCACATATATAAATTCTGGTTCTTTTTTGTGGGTTTTATCCTGAAGGCTCTTTCCCCATAGCATTCCCAGGGTTCCAATCCTATTTGTTACCAGTTCAAGGATTGAGAATAAAAGAAATAGAAGACCTGCTACCTAAGGATTTCAAGTTTTTTGGGGGAAAAAATCTATTTTTGAATAGTTGACTCATCCTGCAACAAATCCCCATGATTGCAATTGAGCAAAGATAAATCAATTTTTGCCCTCCAGAACGGGGCTGTGATTGAGCTCTAAGTCCCAAGGTGAGAAAGAGAGAGGCTCCCTGACAGAAAATCTAGGTAATGACACCACATGAAAGAAAAGATGTTAGATAGGTCAAGTAAGAGAGCCTCTTTGTGGTAAAATAAAGCACGTCAAGTCAGGGGATTGAAATGACCAGTAACAGATGGTAACAAAGCGAGTTCTTGTTTATTGTCAGCTTTTTCCTTAATTTCCATTAATAACATGTCTGTGGTTTCCTCTTGAGCACATTTTCATTCTCTAACTCTTTTCAATGAAGTGCCCATCTCTCTTTCTTTGATCAACATAAAGAGGGATTTTGTTCTGTTTTATTTTATCCACGTGATCAAAATATTTGCTTTATGTGGCAACAAAACAGCTAGTGTCACATGTCCAACAAAAACTCCTTTCTTCTGAAGGACTGAATATGAACACCCTTGCTGATAACAATGATAATATACTAAGAAATCAAAACAAACCAGTCTCTGTGGAGAAAAAAGAAAGCAGTGAATACAGAGTGCAAACACGAATATTTTCAAAAACTCATTCTTTTGGGTCACAAGGTAATTTTTCTTCTATATATAATTCATTCAGATATTTAAAGACATTGCACAAACGCACCAGCTTGGGATCAAAATAGGTTCCCATTTATTTTAGTTCTGCATTATCAGGGCTCTTACTCCTTAGCTGCCTAGTCACTGGGGAGCCCATTGTTTCACTTGGGTTAAACTTTCTGAAATCACATGCGTTCATTAGGCATCTGTACAGTTTTCTCAGCATTCAGGGGATGCACTTCTAATTCTGTAGTTGTTTTCACTTATTTCTGCTAATTTTCTTCGAAGAGTAAGAAACATTAACTGATTTTACTGATACTTGATTGGTTTGTGTACAGAGAGCCACGTCACTCCTCTAGACTGGCTTCTCATCATCTCCTCAGGTGCTCGGCCTCCTACACCTCCCCTGTCCTCTGTCTGTCAAAGTCGATTACACACAGAAACCTAGTGAAACAAACACAAGAAGAAACAGTGGCCTGCTTTGCTTTCTTCCGTAAGAAGCTGTCTACTAAGTTTAAGAGATTTTAGACCACAGAAAGTAGGTAAATTTTTTACACTTGCTTTTGCAGATGCTTTCTGTGTCAACAGAGGCAGAATTTCAAAGTGAGATTTGAGAATCACAATCTGCTGTTTTATTTATACTGCCTCTGATACATATAATTTCTGTTCTACACATTAAACAAGACCATCTTCTTGAAAGTGCAATTGTATAGAGCAATTGGTCTCTACCATTTTTTAATCATTGAAATAATTAAAAAGCCAAATTCTGTTTTGAAAAGACCCATTAAGTCACACCAGAAATTCACTTCCAAAAACCCAGACAGTGCAAACTCTACAGGCACAAATAAACTACACAGGACTATTGACCGACTTGCCCATTTATCACTATATGCAAATTGATAGAACTTGGCCAAATGTACATTTATTTGTTCTCTGGGTGTTCCATTTACCTATACATTCATAGAGATAAATAATATCTCCATATATATGGAGATATATCTGCCTATATACCTACATATCTATATATAGCTTTGTACCTAGTGACAACATTTACAAAGTCTTGCATCAGCAATTTACTCATTTACCCTGAGAGAAGTGTTAATTGCTCCATTATACTAATGGTTTGTGTATAAGCCATGCTTGAAATGGCTTCATTTAAAATTGGCAATGCTAACTTACACCTGCAAAAAGATGAATATTTTGCTCCAAGCTTGGGAATATAGAAGTTCTCTGCTTACCACATGGCATATGCCTCTGAAATTATATTTCTGTTTGCATGATTATTATTCAAAGCCAGAAGGCAGATTTCTGTATTTAAAGACATTCGCTAGAAAGTTTTAGATGAAAATTATGGCCCTCGCAGAATAACCACATTCTGGACAGTGTGCCTGTTTAAAGCGTTGATTTGAATATGTAGGAGGAAGAAGAATGAACACACGAGAAGAAGAATGATAAGGAGTACAGAATGATTCTACTTTTAAGTTTATTATTTTGTGATTTATACAACCCTTGCCAACTTGAAAAAATAGAATGGAATAGAAAACATTCATCTATTTATGGCATTTTCATTCCCATTCTTAGTTTACTTGATGATCATAAATTAAGTAATTGAGAGGTATTTGGAGTATAATCTAATTCTAGCATGCAAAGTGAAATAGTTAAATTGTCAATTAACAGCCATCTCCAATTATCTAAGATAAAGGGGTATTGAATGATTTGGAGGCTTCAACCCTGTATTATCTATTTCAATGTGACATTATAGTTGGTGTGTGTCACTGACAGGTATATGTGTTGAAAATAACATGCATTCTGAGTCCTTAAGAAAAGGGAAATTTAACTCAACTATGATATTGAGATATATGACCTGTGGATAAATAGGATTAAATAAAACCATGAAGATAGAGGCCCCATGATTAAATATTGTGGCTTATAAGAAGATAAAAAAAACTCAAAAAGAAAACATGCACATTTCATATTTCTGTTTGTTGCCATGTGATATGCTGACCCACTTGATGACTCAACCAGCAAGAAGACCATACACATGTGGGTCCTGAGATCTCAAGAACTATAAGATTAAAAAGAATTCCTTTATGAAATCACCCCACCTGTAGTATTTCACACAGTAATGCAAAAATAAATCTATATATGATGTACTACTGAGGTCATCTTAAAGCTCTCCACTAGAATATGAGCTCTGTGAAGTAAAAGGTCCTGTTATGGTTTGTGTCTTCACGCAGAGCTTGAAGACACAGCTTCACGCAGAGAAGAGCTTCACGCAGTCACTGGGGCAGATTCTAGAGTTTGTGATTAATTCATGATCTATTGCTGGGATTATGGATAAGTGCTGTTGGGATTACAGGTATGAGTGCTATACCCATGGGCAGTCTGGATGCAACATAAGGAAGGGAGAAAGGCTCGCTCTTTGTCACTGCTGATCTTTTGCTACTGCCGCTGCTCCTGCTTTTTTTGCTCTTGCTGTTTTGCTGCTTTTCACCATCATGGGTGGCTGCCCAGTGCCATGTGCCACTCTGCCTTGGAACCAGTTGATTATGGGCTTAATAAACCTTTCCTTCCTTAATTTTGTATGTGAACTTTTTATCCCGGAAACAAGAGAAGAGTAACTGAGACAGGTGCCAGTAACTGAGACCTTTTTTTGAGGTCTATGCCCACAATATTTTGAACTGTATCTGGTTGAACAAATATGTGTTTGAGAAGTGAGTTAAAAAGAAAGTCCAAATATTGTCCTAGAAATTTTGAGTAGGTGTTTGTCTGTGAGAAACACAGAGATAATGATTATGCATTAAGACTCTACTTTTAATACTAGATGGTGTTTTACTTTAAATGTCTACCAAATTTGATTTTATAAGAATTATTGATTTGATATCTTATAATGACAAACTCGGATGTAATTTCTTCACTGAGTAGATATTTTCCTAGTGTTTCACAAGCATAGTACTTATTGGACATTTCCTGTATCTGTAGGAACCCTGGCAGGAAGGGGAACCGGCACACATATTTATCTCATGTTTTCATATATGATAAATGAACATCTGAAATTGAATATATTAGCAATTTTAATGCATTCTCTAAGGAGATAAAAATGCTAATTATCACTTCAGTAGATCGAGTTTTTCTCAAAATACTAAATAACTTTTCCCACTCAGATCCGTAAATAATTAACAAAATAATAAGTGAAATGGAAGAAACGTCATAATCTTGATTTTATCTGCATCTTTTTCCTGTGATCTGATCAGCCTTCCCTGGGGCCAGTTTGACATGGCATGTGGTACTGGGGATCGAACCATGGTACTTAGGCTTGCCTAAGCTCACCCAAACAGGTTTTTTAGATTGCTGAGCTATCTCACTGGCCCTCATCTTTATCTTTTAATAATATAATCAAGCATTCAGTATTTCTGTAGACATAAACATAGAGACAATGCCTCCTTTTTGCACATAAAATCAGTCTGCACAATTGATAAAATCAAAGAATTTAAGAAAAGTTATGAAGTTATACTTATTATTTCTAATAGAGAAGACTACAAAATAGCAGAAATTGCAAAAAAAAAAAAAAATCATCATAGTTGTGTCTCTTTCCATCAACGTAGCTAGATGAAGACCAGAACTCAAAAATGTCTGTGCTATGTGGGTCTGAATGAAGAAAAATGGTGCACAAATCATAAACTGATGCCTGAAAACAGCTTGTGAACTTGTGCCAGCACCAGCTAATTTGCAACCATGGGGGCTTCCTGAAAATGACAATTTCAGTCAACACAGAGAGGCAAGTAGAGCCGTTCAAGAGGATGGAGAGCCATGGCGTCTGCCAACAGAGGTTGGCAGGGGACTGTCAACCGACGGAGTGCCAGAACTTATCAGAATATTTCATGTTATGAGCACAGACATTGTCTCTAGAAGCTGAGCTTCAAAAAGGCAATGTGACTGCAGATGGCAGAGAACAGCTTTCAGGCTGGTAGTGACACAGACGCATATGATGGTTGTGGCAACTGAAAAATGGGAAGAGAAAGGAACTGATATATAATGCAAAAGATAAGAGAGCAAAGGTGAAACGGAGTGTGGAATCTTTAGGGCTGTTATTCTAACTGCAAAAGTATCAAGTGTTCCATAGGCATATAGCTATAGCACATAAGTTTGGATACTACAGGTCATCATGAAGAAAACAAAAGTAAAGTATTATCTTAACTCCCAAATAATGCTATTGTAAGTTCATTGTAAGATTTTCCTAGTACTTTTCTTAAGAATTTAAGCAAAGGTTGTGTTTTAAAAGCTATCAAGTTATATTAGTCTACTATATGATAGTGAAAGTAATACTAATTTATTGCATGTTATAAAAATACTAATTATGACAATTAGTCATGGTAATTGCAGAAAACTAACAATATTTATGAAAGCCTTTCAGCATAATGTTTTCTGGATAACAGCAAGTAGATATTTCAAGAAGTTACCAACCTCAGTATATTGGCAGGAAATAAGACCACAAATTGTTCTAGTTTAGTTGGATTACAATGAATTCCTCTGTTTCAGAGCACTTATGAACCTGTGTGATCTACCACAAGGAAACCTTTCAGCTGTTTACTGGACTTACTGAATTCTTCGTGTGACATTTGGTTCGCTCAGTATGAGAATTATGTGGAATAGTACACAAGCAGGCAAACTAGAGTCCAAAATGACCACACGATGAATGAGTTTCTCTAGTAATGGCTTCACAGAATTTCTCCATTTGTATGAAACTTCACTTTCCACTTTGGTTTTGAAGTCATTATTTTCCTATCAAAATTGTGGATCTCCCATTGACTCTTCAACTGTCCTTTCCCAAGCACAGAAGAGTTAACAGTGCTACCTCTAAGGAAGGATGAAGAGAAGTTATAGAAAAAGTAAGAGAAATAAACACTTGGAATTGGCAGAGATGGGGGAGAGGTTTTGCATCGTAGCAGGGGAATCTGTATAGAAAGCTGGTCTTCCCACAAACTGTATTCTTGGTTTCAGAATGCCATGCAAGAAAGATCAAAGCAAAACGAATATTCCACTTTCTTCCGTATAACTGTTTTAGTGTGTAGTTGAGAGAAAGAAGCAGCTATGAGGTGTAAAGGTAAAATAAGCATGAAATAGGAGGAATTCTGAAGCAACGTTGAAAACACACCTTCTACTTTTCTAGAACAGCCAACTCTAGTTAAAGAGAAGACTAGCCCCAAGCCTACCATTTGCCACCATTACTCTTAATGGACGATTACCCTCCTTGACCTCATTGGGATCGACTAGATTAGACTTTTTTTCCAACCAATAGAGGGGACTATCTAGTAATCTGAGATACCTCACACTCATGCATATTCAGCCTGGGGATAGTGGGAACTCTTCTCTATCCTGTAAGATGATCCTTGACCAGTGAGGTTTGGGATATGATGAATAAATACTCTTAACTTTTGCTCCCTTAGGTAGCTTATTTTAAAGTAGATAGTTTAGAGTTCCTTAAGAGACCAAGTCATGACAGCTTCAGTTGTTCATTATTGTTATTGATCAACAAACCTTCAGCATGGGCTTTCCCCCTTCTCCACATCTTTCTTTCCTGTTCTCTAACCTGCTTTCTGCCATTTATTTCTTCATTTATGTATCTATCTATCTATCTATCTATTTATTTATTTATTCATTTATTGGTGGTACCCGAGATTGAACTCAGGACCTTGCACTGGCTAGATAGGCCCTTATTCCATTGAGCTATCTCTCTGACCCTAAGAAAGTTGTAATTGTTTTTTCAGCCTTTTTGAGACAAGGTCTCACTATGAAGTTCAGGCTGGCCTTGAGCTCACTTTTGTAGCCCAGGCTGGGCTTGAACTCGCATCGATCCTCCTGCTTCAGCCTCCAAGTGCTGGTATTACAGGAGTGTGCCACCATGCCCGCTTTTTGCCTTTATTTCCCAAATAAGTCATCCGCTAACAAGGGTATAAGGATATCTATGTGTGGGAGAAGTGGAAAACCTTGGCATTTATTTAAGAAAACAGCCTTACTTCTTAGTTCACTTATTCTGTTATAAAATGACATGAACTAAATATCTTCCTCACTTTCTTGTTACGAAAACACAATACCCAATACCCCAAAGGAGGAGATGGTTATTTTGGTACATATTTTGTAGAAGATTTTATAGATAACTTGCCCCAAAGTGAAATGACATGATAGATGGGCATAGAAAAGGGAGATGGCAGAGGGAAGTCGCTCATGCCATGTAGAATGGGAAGGAATAGAGACGAAGGGAGGCAGGAGGGAGATGCATCCTTCATTGCTAGGGCCCCAGTGACCTACCTCCTCTTACAGTATTTCACTCCCAACACCGCATTTAGCTGTAAAATCCTCAGCAGACACTGAGTATCATAACCCTATGATCCAATCATCTGCTAAAATCTCCACCAATGGTTGTATGTGGTTTCAGAGGTTCATTTGGTAGAAGCCACAATCCTAGATGACTTATGATCCACAGAAATCTAGTTCTTACAGTTTTGGAGGTTCAAAAGCCCAAGATCACATTGCTGACATATGGTGCCTGGCGAGGACATTTTCCCACTATGACCTCACATATAAAAGGGATTAGAGGCCCCTGAAGGCTCTTGTATGCCCCTAATACCACACATGGGGGCTCCATCCTCATGTACTTATCACTTCCTCAAGGCTTCTACTTTTAATACCTTGGAGCAACCCTACATATGAGCATCAGAGACACGGAAGCAATGATATCAGTGTCTGTGAAGCTAATGCTTCTGGGAAATATTTGAAATTCTTATATTAGCAAAGTATAGTCACCTTTTGACACAGTAACAAATGAGAAGTACACCTGAAATTGGGAAGACTGCTCAATCCCCAAACACATACTTTCACTATAAAATGGAAACTAATAAGTTACAATGCTGTAGTTAGTATTGTATTATTAACAACTATTACAGATTGCTTAAACGGAAACATTCTTCTCCTTAAGTATACTTTTTCCTTGTTAAAATAGGCAATAATGCCAAAGAAATGTAATACTTCAGTGTGCTGTAAAATAATTTAGTTTGAGTTGGTTAGGTAGGAAAAAAAAAGAAATTAACTCAAGAGCCATAAGGGCTGTCTGGGAAACTAAAAGGCAAAATTCTACTTAATTAACAAAAGTGATGAGATAGGACAAAAAGCAGCACATAGGCCATTTATAACCTTAAATTCTAAAATCTTGCATTCTATCCCAAAGTTCAAATTAAAGACTTTAAAGAAAATGAACTAGAAATTAAAAATTAATTGTTCTAATAACTTCATTGCCAGACTTGCCTGCTGTCTTGTTCCTTGCCCAATGGTTGCTGGCATTTATTTAGGTTGTTTATAGAGAGGAGATTTTTCTAAGTCAAGACACATTTGGATTTCAAATGAATTAATATTAGACAATGATATTTTTAAATGTCGGCACTATTTATGTTGCCATTTTCTTCTAGTCAAGAGTTTCCCTGAAGCAGCACTTTTGTATTGATAGAAAAAGATACTAACAGTTATTGATATTTTGCTATAGGAAATGTAAAAGTTCTTAAACCATTTTAGAGTCCTTTAAAAATATTAAAACCTTCTGGAAGTGACCAGGAGGTAGTAGAATGGGCTATGGTCTTCCTACCTCATTCAATAAATAATAGCTCTCATTTAGCAGGGCAGCCTGGTACCACTGTAAGATGTAAGATGTCATTCACTGAAACTTATTTTATTAAAAAAAATCATTTATAGAAATTCAATTTTATTAATCTGAGAAATTAAAAACTATATGTAGCAACTATGTTGCTGGGGAAATCCAGTGTCGACAGGAAAATGTCCTGCATTGAGAGGTTTTGGAAGGCAACATCACGCTAGTGGGATGAGAACAAGTTCCAAGTCATGAGGTCACCATCAGGTGAGAGTTCTATTTAAATACAATTTTTAAGTGGGAGGTACAAAACTGATAGCAGGTTATTACATGATTGGTTACATGAAATACAAGAATTACGTCATATGTTATCAGGCAGAATTGTTTTGATCAGGTTTACTTAAAAGAATTTGTTTAAAATTAGACAGGAACATTCTGGAAGGAAGGGGATCTGAGCAGAGCAGGTAGAGTTGAAAGTGTCCTTGGCTGTCCCAGTGCATTCAGTGTGCTAAGGAGAGTCCTTGAAGAAAGCCAAAACAAGGCCTCACATGGATGTATTTTAAGTGAAGAAGAGACACTGCTGCTGGACGTTGTCAGGCTGACCTGGATGGCATGCGGAAGAAGCAGTCTGCTGCAGTTAGCTGAGCCCAGCAGTCTCACCGTGTGGCAGGCAGCAAGAGCATAGTCGCAGGCCATTAGCTGATTTCTGACTTCCACTATAAAATGTCTATAAGTTTGCTGCTCTATGATTTTGTTTTTATAAAATCAACTGGAAAAACTGATATATTCAAATTTTAAAATAATTCAGAATAAACTATAAATATGGATTTGCCCATGTTTTGGGAATTCACCAAGATTTACAAAGTAACTGAACTTAATGAGATTGCCTATGTATTCAATGGCACAACTTAACAACAATCAAGATATGCTATAAATGTATTTGCAAAATAAGTAAAACTTAGGGGTATTTCACTGTGTTAATCACTAGGATTTGTACAAATTTCTTGAATGATATTTAATAAGCAACTACCTGTGGTCAGAAATTTTCAGAAAAAAAGATTATATTGATTTTTTTAATATTGATTTTTTTAAAAAAATCTCCCTTTAATAAACATTGTAGTGTGAAAAAGGGTACATTAAGAAGCAGCTCGTCCAAAAAAAAAAAAAAAAAAGAAGAAGAAGAAAAAGAAGAAGAAGAAGAAGAAGAAGAAGAAGAAGAAGAAGAAGAAGAAGAAGAAGAAGAAGAAGAAGAAGAAGAAGAAGCACAATTTAAAATAGTTCTGAACTTGGGAGACTGAGGCAGGAGGATTGGCATGAGTTCGAGATCAACCTGGGCTAAAAAGTGAGCTCAAGGCCAGCCTGAACTTCATATCGAGACCCTGCCTCAAAAAGACAAAAATAAAATAAAATAGAATAGTGAAATCTTAGGAGCAGTCTATATATCCATCAGCAGATGAAGGGATAGGGAGGTGCAGTATTTGCACACACAATCAAGGGCTACTCTGCCCCAAAGAAATCTAAATCTGTGCCGGTTGTGGGAAAATAGATGTACCTCAAGACCATAATGTTATGTCAAATAAATCATATCCCGAAGGCTAGATGTCACATGATTTGTCTTTTATGAGAAACTTAAATTATAAATAAAGATCAAAAACAAAGATGATAGAAAGCTGGGAGCTAAATCTTTCTCAGATGCGAAACATCAAGAGATGGAGGAGGAGGAGGGTGTGGGCGACAGGGAAGGAATTGAAAGGGGCTGGCATGTGTTGTGGCCATATACCAGCTCCACGAAGGAGTGGAAGCCGAGTGTGCTGCAAATGGGGACTAATGAAAAATTTAATGGCAAAACTTACTTAGAGAAAAATAAAAGAACTAAGCAACTTGTACACTAGTGAAATGTTTTAGTTTCCTATGGGTTACAGTGCATTTTCAACAAGAGATTTATGTTCTTGGAGTTTTGAAGATGAAGAACCTGACACAAGATACTAAGTTTCCTGTTTCCTGTTTACTTATGTCTAGTCTATAACCACACACAGCCCTCCACTGACGTCGGAATCCTCACATCACTGTGGTCTCATTTTTTCATCTTCATAGCTCTTCTTTTTTTTTCTGTATTGGAATATCCCTCTACTTCCCTCTTGTAAGGACACGTGATTGCATTCAGGACCCTGTCCACAAAAATAATCCAATGCACCCTCATTATGCAAAGTTCTTAATCACATCTGTAAAGCTTCTTTTTCCACATAAGGTAACTTTCACAGATAGCTACTTCGAGGAGCCATTCTTCAGTCCACTGGTGGTGATTCATAAAATAGAAAAAAACAATCATGTAGGGAAAGAGATTCTGTGAATATCTTTGAAGCAGCATTAGTAAATATTTTATCTGTGTAGGACACCATGGGCCACAGAACAACTGACGAAAGTCTTGCAGTGTGAGTGTCCAGGGCAGAGTACTACAAGGAGGACAAGCAGCCATTGACATGGTACAAGGGAAAAGCAAAGTTGTCACTGCTGCTAAGGCTAAATCAAAGAAAATAAAACAGAGGTGGAAGGTACAACAGTGGCATGAATGGTTGTGTGAGAGTTTGGAGAAAAGTCACCAATGAAATAGGGAACAACTTCAGTTTAGGTGGCAGAGAAGTAACATGACTTACCACAGTGCCTCTCTTGCCACTCTGTTGGAAATAAATAAGGGTGGAAAGAAGGACACCTGTTCAAAAGAGATTGAAGAATATGAGAAAGAGATCACAACTAGACCAGAGGGCACCTGTGAGCATAGCAAGACATTCTCAGTATGATTGAAGATAGTGGCCCTCAACTTGCTGACAGGATGGATCTAGAGTAAGACAGAAACTGAGGGGAAAAGTCCTCAGAGTTTTGAGCTGAGTGCTAAGAGAGGAGGGTGATGTGAGGATAATTTTAAAAAGAAAAGCCAGGAAATCATGTTTGGTTGTGTTAATTTCAGGTTTCTAGTAGACATCAAGGCATAAGTAGTACTAGTACTTCAGAAGGCTACCAGTAAGCTGAGTTCTCATGTAGGAGACAGGTTTACAGAGAAATATTGGTGGGGGGGTAAGAAGTTTTGCAAGTAATGTTCTGTGAATTTCAGAAGATATGCTGAATAGATTCCACAATTTGGGGAGGAGGCTAAAAGAGGGAAAACTAGATGTGCCAATGAAGTCCAGGAGATGGGGCATTACCTGGCAGCCAGGCTTGTCAGCCCATGGGGGAAAATGATTTATTCAAATGATGTATTGAAGGGGGATATGTGGGATCATCATTCTCATACATATTCATGAGGAATTAGGGTATCAGTGATAATTCTTGAAAGATGAAATGATCTTAAATGGCCAAGTGTGATTCTGCACGCCTTTGCTTCTTGATTCCTTGAATGATGGCGAAGAGTTTTAAGAGGATGGGTTTCACTCTCAAAGGGCAAGGTTCTCAGTCAACCTCTACTGATAGTGGGATGCATGCAGTGGAAGGTTTCCTTTTGATCTATGCTACTTAAACTAAGGATGGACTATGCAGATAGCTCAGAGGCATAAGCACATATCTGGCAAGCACATGGTCCCAAGTTCAATCTCTGGGCCTGCCTGCTGTCTCTCTTGGCCCCCATTATCCCTGGGTTGCCATGCCAGCCTGAAATCAGGCATGGGGGTACATACCTGTGATCCTAGCACTCAGGGGGATAAATAGGAGGGTCACTACGAGTTTGAGATCAGACTGTCCTAAAAATGAATATAACATCAGCCCAAACTGCATGGGAAGACCCTGTCTGAAAGAAAGAAAGAAAGAAAGAAAGGAGGGAGGAAGAGAGGGAGAGAAGGAAGGAAAGAAGGAAGGAAGGAAAGAAGGAAGGAAGGAAGGAAGGAAGGGAGGGAGGGAGGGAGGGAGGGAGGAAGGAAGGAAGGAAGGAAGGAAGGAAGGAAGGAAGGAAGGAAGGAAGCTGGAGTGGGAGAGATTTGACTTTAACCCAGTACACGTCACCATGTGTTAATCTCTCTCCTGCAGTGCTGCACAGGGAAAGCTTGACTGCCTTCTGCCATAGCTGAGGGAATTGAGAAGCTCTAGGAGTCGGTGAGTTCGGGATCCCTGCCCTTATACAGTGCACATCTCAGGGAAATTGGGCCTTACTTCCACAGTACAGGTTCAGAGGAAATGAATTTTCTTGGTGCACGTTTGGCTGTCCTTACCTGTTAGAGCTTAGTATAAGACACACTCTTTTTTAATCTACTTCATTCAAACAGTAGCCAAAGACTATGTGCTCACTTCTTCACTTTAGTGGCTGCATGTCGCATTTCCAGGTATGTCTCGTTTCATGCCATTACGTGCTTCTCCAAATCATTTCTTTTGCATGATAGTCCATATATTTACAGCAATTTTATTTCTCTCTTCATACCTCTCATCATTTCAAAGCATAAAGGATCTGCAGTCACTTGTGGTGCTCCTATGGTCTCATATTTTAGTTCAAAATGTAAATTCTACCTATTTTGTCTTCCACTTGCCTTATTTAGAGTGTGTTGATCCTATTTTAAATTTGAACGCAAGAGCAGCTCCTTTTGTTTGAGTCTGTGTTTCGAGACAGAGAGAGCTTTCTGAACCTAGGCAGCCTTGGTTGCTTCATCTTGTTCTCTTGTGAGACCCGCGGGGAATCTGAGATGAGGAGCTGTCCCTGAGGCAGTCTGCACTCTTTTCCATAGCTGTCTCATGGAGTTCCTTGAATTTATTCCCATTATTTTCATGATGTTAGTTTTTATGCTTAGGCTTCTCTTTGCACATTAAGAACAGAGATGTAAATTTCAATCAATCCAGCTTATTTTCAGTTACTGATTGATGTGGCCGCAAGTGGACAGGACTGTTGTCTTGATCCAAGGAAAGGGCTTCCCTGGTTCTTTATTCACTGTTCACTGTGTGACACTTACCACACAGTGCCCAGGATCCATCCAGGAAATGCAATCGCCACGAGTCACCTCTCGATGCCTGTGGCAAAGTCTACAGTTCTTGCAGAAGCGGCAGAGCTCCCACCCTTCCCAGGAGGACCAGCGTCAGGGCCCACTTCCCTGTGGTCTTTGCCCTGTCTTCTCTGCACATGACTTCTGTGGTGTGTGGAGAACATACAAACAGACTTTGTCCTCCCAAAGCCTCATGTGGTCACTGGGGTGCAGTTCTAGAGTTTGTGATTAATTTAAGATGGAAGGCTGAGTTTATGGATGTAAGTACTTCTGGGACTGTGCGTACTACACCCAGCCCGGGGCAGGGACCTGAAAAAAATATAAGGAGAAGAGAGGCTCGCCTCAGTCACTGCTACCACTGCTCCTCCCTTTTGCTCTTGCCGTTTTGTTATTTTCTGCTGCCATCAGCTGCTGCGCTCTGCCATGTGCCACTCTGCCTTGGAGCCAGCCAAGCATAGACTGAAAGCTTCACTAACTGTAAGCTAAATAAAACTGTCCTTTCTTCATTCTAGATGTTGAGTATCTTGTCCAATAAATGAGAGAAAATTAACAAAGGCAACTTCCATTTTCAATTTCAGCCCTGGGAAGCCTGTCATTGCTATACGCAGATGCACATTTGTTTTGCAACATTGGAAAGCACATGTATGTTTTTACTGAGAAGCTGAAATGTAGCTTGGTTGATTAACATGATATAACTAGAATTTCTCCCAACTTCATTTTTCGCTTTTATTTTTATTTCTTTTCTTGAATGTGGCTGGAAAAGTATTATTTGTTTAAATGTGTTAAACATAATAAAAATCCTGCCTCCTGTATTTTATGATTTCTTTTTACTTACTTTGGCTTTCCTTGATTTTATTAACATTTTTCAATGAGTTCCAAATCTGTGAAACATGATTCTATGTGTAAGAGTTTTCAAGAGAGTATTTTTGAACAATGTAAATATTTCCACTGTGGGAAACACCAACATAGTAAGCTTATTATTTGATAATTATTTGAACACTCAGTAAATCCCTACATGAAACCTAATTATGTCTTTTAAGTTCCCAACAAACATGCATTTTTAACAATTAATTATGTTTCTTAAGAAATGGGCCATTATTTAAAACTACTCAGAATCATAAAAAATGTTACATCAAGAAATCTCTTATGGGAAACTGTTGTATTATTAAGAATAAAGACAAAATGTTTAGTCTCTCCTCCTTAATTATATCACTTGAATTTGCTAATTACACTAATATCAATAGCCTGGGTCAAAATAGCTGTAACACAAAACAACATTAAATCTTACTGGAACTAAATAGTTGACATATAAAGCCTTCCTCACAAAGACAATCATTTGTGCAATAACACAAGAATGATACTTTTAGGGCTAGGGAGATAGCTCAGTGGGATAAGTGCTTGCCTGGAAAGCTTAAGATTGTGAGTTCAATTCCTAGTATCTCAAAAAAAAAAAAAAAAAAAAAAAAGAATAGAATAGAATAGTACAAAGTAACATATCCCTAAATTCATTAATCACTTAATAATGTTTAATCTCAGAAGCTTCTCTTTAATCTAAACATTGCAAAAATGATCTTCTTTGGTTATATTTTCTAATTCCCATTAATTATTAATTTGCTCAAGTCAAATTTCTTGGAAAAGGTAAAGTACATTTAAAATTTTACCCTGCTATGTGTAGCAGATTCGAATATTAATAGAGCTTCTATATTTTAAGCTGTATTTCAAGTTGTATAAGCTGAACCTTACATTAGCTTTTATAAGCATTTATCTGGGTGTGAAGGCCATTGTCATAAAGCAGTATTATAAAGCAGAAAGGAAGACAATGCTGAAAACCATAACAGATGAGAGAAAAAACATAAAAGAAAAAAGTAGATTACATTCTTGCTCCATATACAGCTATCTTGGTCAGGGATGAACTGGACAGAGGACAGTCATCTTAAACGATTATGTTACCGCCATGATTTGTGTCTAGATGTCCCTCCAAAGCCTCATGTGGTTGGGGGGGGGGGCTTTTTCAGAGGTGGCTTCACCCTTAGTATGCAATGCTGGGATTATAAGCTCATGATCATTATTAAATCAGACCACTGATTGGTTTGGCACTTCCCTCACCTCAGTAGCCAGGATATAAGGGACAGAAAGAGGTTTTTGTTCTGTTTTTCTCTGTCTTCTACATGTAATGATTGCTGTTCTCCTCTTTAATGCCCCACCGCCATGTACCATGCTGCCTTGGAGCTAGCCAACTGTGGGCTAAAACACATGACACCTAAACCTTATGTAACTGTGAGCTAACTAAATCGTTCCCCTTTAACCTTGGGTGTCAGGTACTTTGTCTCAGAACCAAGAGAAAAATAACTGAAAGAGTCATCTAAGTAGTCTTCTTAGCTTGTGTACCTACACTGATTTTTTGTGGGGGAGGGAGAGGGAAGGTCTACAGGGTGTTCAGGGTCTCACTACTAGATTGGACTCATAGTGATCCACCTGTTTACAGCCTCCCAAGAGCTGGGATTATAGGCTTGTGCCACCATGCCCAGTCTCAATTGCAATCTCAGTGTGCCCCAGGGGTGGAACTGGCATGGCAGGCCTGGGGATCAAACCCCGAACCCTGAACCTGTTTACAGACACTTTAATCCACTGAGCTATTTGGCCAGTCCTTACATTGTGATATTTGTACAATGAGAAAAGCTGCCTAAGGATGCATTTCTCAAACTATATTGGGTTTAAATTAATTCCATTATTATACCTTCAAACTTATTTGAATATGACATAAATTTGACAAATAGACTATAATTTCAAACATAGAATATATGACAAAGAAATGTATACCCAATATGGAAAGCTTTCCGATTTGAAAATGAGTTGGTGTATGTAAATCTCTTTAAAAGGACCACAGCCCCCAATTATTATATGAGTATAAATAACCACATGGTATAATCATACAATTATCATATGGTTATTATAAAAATTATAGTAATTGTAATCAGTTAGATATTGTCAGGAGCAACAAATAGGAATCATTCCCTTAGTGTACCAAGAACTGAGTTTAATGCTCCAACTGTGGGAGAAGATTCCATTTTTTTATATAGTGCATCTAAAATGGGACACCACGTCTTAGGACATTACCTACTTATACTCATGTTTCTGAAGTTATATGTATAAAGCAAACTCATTTCGCATGTACATATTTCATCACTATATATAAAGCCATTTGGAGAAAGCTTTGTTAGTTGCTTCATTAGCGACAACTTTTTTCCATCTAAGGTTTTTTTGGTTGATTTATCTCCCAATGTGTACTCATTATGGGCAATTTCAATAATCATGAATAGCAGAAGATATTGGACTTGTGATGGCCTTCTCCTTGATGTGCAGGGTGGGAAGCAGATATGTATTCACTGAAGGAGCAATTGACACAACCCAGATGAGCAGTACAGGAAGGATACTTCTGCTTTACTTCCTGCCTTGGGGTTCTTTTGGTTGCATTGTTGTTTCTACAACTGACTTCTATTATGAGGAACACTCCAGAGCTGTGCTGGCCAGTCTATGTGGTTAGTTCAATTAGCATTAATTACATTTGAATAATCCTAAAAAATTGGCTCCTTAAGAGACACAGTTTTGGGTGCTCAACACTCAGGTATAGATGAAGGCTAACTAACATACTAATCTGAGTTGAGACACAGTGTTTCCCACATAACAGAAAAGTTCAACAGATAACACTGCTCTAACATATCTGACTACATTGAAAGACATCTCATAGGCTCAAACTCTGAAGTTGACCCGAGGTAGCAGATGTTACTTTTGCAAAGCCTAGACCCTCTAAGTTTGTGTAGATACCATTTAAATCCCCAAATGAAGTGAGGATCTGTCTTTGAGTTACATACACACTATCTACACAGTAATTTTCTTGGTTCTTAAGTTGTTCTCCTAATCTATAATTCATTTATTCACTGTTGAATTATTCACCAGACACTTATGCTTTTGATTCAAGGCACTGAGGAGAAAAAGTAAATTGCTGGGGAATTTCAAGATAATGAGGATAGAGAAAGTTCTACCTTACACTGACCTACAACTATGCAGGGTAAATTTAAAATTTGCAAGTTCATAGAAGACCAGGTTCATTCAAGCCCCAGGTTTACTCAGTTATAAAATTGCAGTACCTTTGTTCACAATCATCACTTGTATGGATCCTACATCTTCTGATTTACTTAATAATATAACAAATCTGTACTTAATTTTTACAGTTTCAAGTGCCTACAAAATATATTTTAGACTCGAGGTCTTTAAATTTTAGTATACATGTCTGTCAAAGTCAGTGATATATCCTTCCAGAAAAACAAAAGAGCCCATACTGTGCTGTATTGAGCAAAAACAGTTTTCAACTGAATTTAAAAGAACTGCAATATAAAAGTAAATATAATTTTATCCACAGATGTACATTACAACTGAATTCCCACAAAGCTAAACAAGTTGAATGAAAATAAAGCTTTTAGATTATTCAGCTACTAGGCACACTACAATCCAAAGAAGAAGAAAAAAAAAAAACATTTTAACCATTCTTTTTGCTTAAACTTAGTGAAGTTAAAATCTTCATGAAAGTGACCTTTACCATCCCGAAAAAAAAAAGAGCAAACCAGACACTGTCATTTTTATCAATTTCATATACTCACCGCATGGAGAATTGGGGTTATGCATGCTTATTGCATACCATCTTTCATTTGGAATGATCTTTCTAAAAGGCATAACCAACAATGTTTATGGCTTAGCCATAAATGTCAACAGAATTTAACTAGAAAAGGGAAAATAAGAGTTGTATCTATTTTTCTTTACTTCTTCCTTTTTCTTTTTTTAAATATCTTTGGTACAAGATCTCACTATACAGCTTGGCTCCTAGTGATCTCCTGTTATCAGCCTCTCTCAGCACTGGGATTGCAGGCATGCACCCCCACGCCTGGTCTCCGTGGCTGGCTCAGTATGTCTGGGGTCAGGGCCAGCCCTGCATGTATTGCTGGGAATTGAACCCCATCCCTGTGCTTGCCTAAGCAGGCACTTAGTCTGCTGAGCTGTCTCACCTGCTCTAGAGTTGAATCTTTGACCTGGTGAAAGAGAAACCATTAAAAAGAAGACAATTAAAAGTCATATTTCATGATAGAACAATGACCCTGATATTACAGAAAATAAATTGTAAATGTAATGAGAAAGACATAAATACTCTCCTCTTTCTTCCTCCCTGCCTATCCTCTTTTCTCTCTTCCTAGCCTATTTTTCAGAATCAGAAAGAAAGGGAGAAATGGCTGAGATTGGGTCAATCATTCCAGAGCATTTTTTGTATCCTCAAATGAGCATAACTTGTTGCACCATGAATAAAAAGAAATGAGAGTTATGAACAGTAAATAATAATGTTATAGCCCTGTGATGCCCACTGAATAGTAGGCTACCACTGATGTCTATTCTCAGTAAAATAGCACAAACATAGAGAACTTGGATATCAGGGAAAATGATCGTGTTTTATAAACTTATTTTTATTAATGATTTTATCTATTATGTTTGACAATTAAACTTGCCTTAACCTATTTCATTTTACACAAACTCAAGTTTTATGTAAAAGGGAAAATAGTCCTGTGTTCTCATGTAATAGCTATTTCTAAAGATACTTCAGAAAGGGCCATTCATGTGAATCATAATCTTGAGTTTTTAGCACAGATCCCTGAGGGATAACAAATATATTGAAAGAAGTCTCACACTATTTCTCAACCAATATGCCACCAGGGTTTAAACACAACAGTTCATTTTGCGAGATTCTTCCACACCTCGGGATATTTGTCTCCCAAACACCAGTCATGTTCTTCACCCAATCAGTGTAGACCATATATCCAATTACCCCTTGTGGTGCACAGATGACCTGGCTCACCACCTTTAAATACAACCAGCAAGGATTATGGAAGGGGGGTGGTTCTTAACTGCCTGGAGGTTTCAAGAAAGGTGTGAGACAGCAAATTAGATGTGTAACTTGAAATAAATAACGAACCAATAAGGTAAATATTTTAGTCAGTATTCCTTTCATTTTTTGTATACGGTGTCACAAACTTTTACTTTAGACAATGTAAAATTAGAAACTTTCTGAACATCATGCCATATGTATTACAGAAAAAAACTATTAGCATCTGTTTGGGAAAAGGGATACATGACCTGGACTTTTCACTTTTAATTTTTGATTTAAATACCAAAATAAAATTGTTCAATTATTCATATCAATAGAAGACTATGTGATATATATATATATATATATATATAT
>PVJA010014783.1:0-46753 GCA_004027025.1 Myocastor coypus | reverse complement strand
ATCCCAGCGTGGGGGTGGGGGTGGGGGTGGGGGTTGGAGGGAGGGATGAGGGCTGGGAGGCTGGGGGATGGGGGAGAGTGGGGGCGGGCCCTGGAGCCGCTCTCATGGAGCTGTACACTGGGTCAGAGGAGGGAAGCAGGCCATGGGCCCTACAGCAAAGACCGAGGTTTACAGCTGTGAGGACAGAAGGGCAAGAGGTGGCCACATAAGAGACGGTCGGAGGGGGCAGAAGAAGGTGTCAGACATCACCCACTGCCTTTGCTGATGTCCAGGGGACAAACTCAAGGTGAAATCAGGTGGCCTGCATTTGTGTTTCCAAACATTGAATTTTATTTCTTTAGCCAGAGAATAGTAGAAGTCCTGGAGATCCCAGAGGGTGCGATCTCTAGGGAGCGTGGGGTTTCCCATCAAAATCACCCGGTCGCCCATTGCGGTTTGCATCTCTGGCATAACTTTCTACAAAGGACAATTCTGAATGCCTCATTGGACTGACCTCGCTTTCCAAAAGCCTCTGGCACTCAACCAGTTCACCGCCCCCTGCGGCTGCACAGCAAGGCATGGGCATGGGCTTTGTAGGCGAAGACAAGAACTGGGGTCTGCCGCGCGACTGCTTCGGGGCGTCGGCCGCCCTCGGTTTCCCAGTCATGTTCCGCTGCGCTGAGGAGCAGGGATCCCGGCAGCCGGCTGAGCGCCGCAAAAATGACGGATGGGCGGCAGCGCACGATATTTCTTGCCTGTGCTTTATCTAGACAAATAAGTGCTTCTAACTCCGGATTCAGGGAAGACTGTTTATTCTTCAGAACTGACATCCCATTAAAAAGAAAATAAAGTGAATCCCCAGTACCGCAAAAAAAGAAAAAAGAAAACGAAGTGAGCCCCAGGATTAGCCCCTAAGCCGCCGCCAGCACCTTCCTTATCCAGGGATGGGGCGCATCCATGCCTACCGGGCCACCAGGGCACGTGGTGAGACAGGAGGGAATATTCCCAGATGTTTCTTCCGCCCTCAAGTGGCCGGAGTTCCTGTCTCTGCCTTGAAGTCTAAGCCACAGCTTTTTAATGTAACAGCCAAGAAACCAAGGTTCCTGTGGGATCAAGGCGACAACAGTGCCTGCAGTGAAGAAGTCACACACACATGTGCGCACGCACAAACACACACATGCACATATGCACCACCCACTGGGACACATCCAGGCTACACAGGGAGGGTCCATGTCCTCCGGGAATCAGGAAGGGTGGGAGTTGGGGAGGACAAATAAAGGCCACCATTCCACAGTTCTGAATTAACTTTATGGAGTGTGTGGGGTTCTTTCTTATGGCCTCTTATGCCTAAATCAAGCTTTCCAGCCTCACTCCTCTCAGAGGAAGTTAGAGAAACAGGAAATTATTATTTCATGATCTATTCTGGTCAGGAAATTACACAGCAGTGTGGTGAAGTTCTGGGTTGCAAACTGGGAAAGCCCAAAGGCCTGTTAGAGTAGGCAGGTCACCAGCCAGACCCACTAAGTGGCCTCATAGTGCTGGACCTCACCTTGAGGGTCCCAACTCCACCCTGGGGCTCTCTGAGGCTCCAGGTGACAAGTGATGGTGTTATCAGTCAGAGGCAGCGTTGAGGGCAGCCTCCAGTGGGAGGAGCACTTGGTGCTGCCTGCAGTTGGCAACCCGCCCCAGGGCTGAGCCCCTGAGGCATGGGCTCAAAGCCAGCTCCCCGGGGCCGCCCCTTGGGGCTGTCTGAGACTTCCTGGTGGTGAGTGCTCTCTGGACCCACTCTGCCCTTTGCAGCTCAGGCTAAGCTGTAGTCCCTGGGTGGCGGGGCCCATGCTGCTCAGCACCCCATCCCTGGCCCACTGAACAACCACAGGCTGAGGACAAACTTGTCACCCTTGGAGGGCTAAACTTGGTGCTTATTTTTAGCCAATAGCTGTTGATAAAAGTATTTAAAATGGAGAATGGCCGTGTTTCTGGTCTGCAGACCCGATTTGGCCCTGCTGGGTTTTGCTGGGTGATCACTGGGAGCCCCTGCCTTACCTGTGACCCCAGGTGGGCACTTTGCAGAAGGCAGGTGTGAATGGCACATTTTGGGGTAACAGAATACAGATCTTATTATGGCAAAGAGTACTGCAGAACAGAGGTAGGCATTTCTAATGACTTGGACATGTGTGTTCTATTTTTTCCTGTTCGGTTTTATTCTATTTCTTATCAGTGAGCATGCGTTATTAACAAGTGTAGAAAATACAAGTGGAGATTGCAAAGTTCATGGAACCTCAGGACTAGCACCCAGTAGGGAAGTAACTCTGTCACCAGAATGAGTGTTGTCTGGTCATGCTCGGAAGGACGTGCTGCCGTAGCAGCCCAAGCTTCCAGGTATAGACCCAAGTACTTTCCGGGAACTGCACAACAGTGCTGACCTCTGTCCTGCAAGGAGCGATGGGCTGCACTCTACAGAAGGGGTGGACATGGGCAGGCCTGGCCTCTGTGAGTTCCCAGGGACCACAGCCGCTGAGCAGGCCAGAGGCCGTATGAGGCTTACATTGTGGAATGAGTGTGAGTTCTGCTGGAGCATAGGAACTGTTCGGAACGGAGGCCATGGGACCACACTGCTACCAGAGGTTTCTGTAGATAGATAAGCTGTGTGCTCTCTGAGGGCTCAGGGTGGCACCCGCTCCTGTAGAATCAGGCTCTGAAGGGGCTCCAGCTTTGGTTTACCTTTCCCACTGAGCAGGCGACACATGGAGCCCAGGTGACAGGAGGCTCCCCTGTGGTCGCTGAGAGGGGCAGGTGGCTTCTAGAAACTCCAATTCACAATGGCCCTGTCCACAGAACAGGCTGGGCAGCAGTACAGCGGTGTGCTTAAGCCCACTTGGCACTCCACTGAGCGCTGGCATGGTCTTCGCTGGTCTTGTTCCCGTGCCTCTCCTGAGGTACTCATCACTGCCTTTGGGGTCCACTGGGGTACAATTACTCCTTGCACCTAGTGCCCACCCAGTGCCTGCTCAGTGCAGCCTGCTATGATTGCCTGCAAGCAGCTTCTCCCAATAGCCAGGTAATTCTTCCTTAGGAAGGCCCGAGCACCCTTCTCCTTGAAAGCTGAGACACCCACCGTCCCTAAGTTGACTTGGAGAAAAAGTTCTCACCCCACCCTTCTGCCCGCTGCCTCTCCAGACCGGGCGTCCTGGGCAGCAGTGGTTTCTGGGCACCCGGGAAGCACAGCTAAGCCCTCTGCAGGCTGAGCCTCCTTCCAGGTCCCAGGATAGGGCTGAGACTGAGCTACCACCAGGGGACTTTGTTATTGTAATGTTATGTGTTGGTGCTGAAAGGAACAACAAGACCTGATGAAGGTAGCTCAGAGGACTCACTGAGATTTGTACCTCAGTGATCAAAGAACCCCTGAAGCAAATCAGCTTTTTGTGTAAAGACTGTCTTGGGTGTGGTAACTGAAGTAAAGGTCATTTTTGTTGAAGGGTCCTATTGGTAATTTTGTTGCAGTTCATGTAGGAATTTTTCTCTCATTTTTTAGACTTTGTCTATCAAAAAATAGATGTTGAAGATTTTTTTATTTTTTTTTCTTGTTTCAGAACTTTTGTTTGTTTATTTATTTATTTTTATGGCTGGCTCAGCCTGCCCTGAGGGCAGGGCTGGCACAGCCTGTGGTGCCGGGGATCGAACCGCAGTCTCTACAGCCACCTAAACAGGCGCTTTAGACCACTGAGCCATCCTGCTGGGCCCCAAATCAGCTTTATTTAAGGTAGTCAGCATGATCTTGTGCATAATCACTTCAGCAAAGGAGGACCATGTGCCGAGTTACAAACGTAACCACAATCTCCATTGACTTCCATCCCTTCTGCATCACTGGGTTCATCCAGGGGCCAAGCAATAGCATTCCAAGCAAGGGAGAAAGCAACAAACAGACAGCCCACAGGTGAAGCTGCTATCCATCACCTGGAGTCCCAGCTTTCCAGGACTCCCCTATCCCAGCTTTCCGGGATTTTCAGTAACGGACCACAGTTGTCCCTGGGCCTCATTCATTACACTCTATTTCTTGAAATGCTAGTCAGGTTATACTTTGTGGTGGTGGACAGAAGCATGGTTTTATTATTTTTAAATTTGTTATTTTATTTTTCTTTATTGAAGACAGGGTCTACAGGGTCTACAGGGTCTCACTACGTAGATCAGACTCATAGTGATTCTCCTGTTTTCAGCCTCCCAAGTGCTGGGATTACAGGTGTGGCCGCCATGCCCAGTCGCCATGTCAGCATGCCCTGTGGGCAGGGCCAGCACAGCACACCAGGGTTTGAACCCCAGCCACTGCACTGTACCTAAGCAGGCACTTCAGTCTGCTGAGCTATCAGACCGGCCCTAGAAGCATGGTTTTAGTTATGAGTCACCAATAGATTTAAGGTAAGTTTGAAGCCTCTATTATAGTCAAGCAACTTCATTGTCTGTCATTATAAAATGGAGAGAAAAACACCTGCCTGCCTGCCAAGGCTGGGATGAGGACTAAAAGTGAAAACGAAAGTCAGTGGCAAACTAGAGCACTTGCCAGAGAAGCTGATGGGGCTCAGTGCTGCCTTGCGTGTGTCCTGGGTCCTACTCCTTCTGAGGTGACAGGGGAATCCCTCCACCTTAGTTGCTTCCTCTTCATTGGCTTGGGCTCACTTTATGCAGAGATTTCAGTCCATAGTCCACGGGCCCCAGAGTAAGGGACAGCAGATGAGAAACAGTCCATGGCAGGGTAGACACAAAGCAGAGTGAGATCAAGGAAGGAGGCAGAGGATGCAGAGCTACAGGCCTAGCCTGGCTGCTGCTTCTTTCCACCAGGCATGACCTCCCAGCATCACGCCCAGGTATTAGCCCATGCCAGTCACCTCCCCGAAAGCTCTACCCAAGAACACCTGAGGCTTTGGGGGGACACCTAGTTATAAACCTTAACAGTTTTGTACACAATGCGTATTTAGAGATGGGGCTTTTAGAAGGAAATTAGAGTAAAAGGCTAGTATGAAGTGTCCTAACCCAGTAGGATTAGTGGCCCTGTAAGAAGAGAAAGTGCCAGAGGGCAGGTTGAATGAGCACTGTAAACTCTCTTCAGTCCTTTAATCTCTGCACATCTGTTGCCCCGGCCAGAAACCTGTCAGCACCTGAGCTAGTTTCTTGCACAAACGCTGCTTAAGGGTCCAGATCCCAGAGGCGGTGGGCGTCATGTGTGCCAGGCAGCACTACAGCCACACCAGCCCGCCTTGGTTTCAGTTGTCCCAGCCCACGTGGACCTGCACACTGTTATTTCAGACTAGGCTCAAAACAGCTCTCCTCCTAAGAGGAGCTAGGGTACCGTACTTAACCCTTCATGGTGAGGAACTCAAGCAGGTTGGCTGAATGATTGGGTGGAGGAGTCACTGAGGCGAGTCCTCTGTGGACCAAAGGAAAGGGAGGCACAGTCAGAAGCACTGGCAGGATGTAAACAGAGAAGCCCCAGTGAAAGCAGGGTCTGCTTTACCTCAAAGATACCAAGGTATTTAAGGTGCAGGGGCTTAGGGTGAAATGGGCTCTCCCTTTGGGTCCACCCAGTGAGCATCACCCACCTATTCTGCCGTGGGGCCACTGAAGCCGGCGACATCCAGCCCAGTCATGTCTGCTCCCATCTGCAATGTCAGCCCCTAGAGGGGGCAGGGTTGAGCCTCCCATGGCCCTCCTGGGGGCTGCTGAGAGCTGTCCTGGGCTGTGTGTCCCATCTCGTGTCTCCTTGACCCCTTCGCTCCCAAGCAGCTGCAGCCTCAGACACATGCTGGGCAGTGTGGGGCCCATGGTGTTCCCTCACAGCCAGGTGTGGAGCCGGAAGCAGCTCTAGCTGACTATGCCAGTGACTGTGGGGGGCCTGCATGTGGGCCCCAGTGAGGCTGAATGGATGACATCTGAAGCACGTCCTCTTTTACGAGGGGACCTGTATGTAGGTCCTTGTGCCAGGTGCCATGAGGCTGGCCCCTCTCTTCTGGGTGCTGGGGCCCACAGGCTTCTGACCAGCTGGCCTTCAGGGCCTCGCCTATACCCTCCTGCTGTGAAGGGAAGTCGTGGCTACAGCAAGCAGCTCAGGGCTCAGCTCCACACACTGCTGCACATGAGATCCTCTTGGGGTGAGCCCGCTGGGACCCAGAGAACTGGGAAATGCACTTAAACTCAGTCCGTGCTACAGGGCGCTGGGACCAGACAGGGAAGGTGGAACTTCAGTGAGAGGGAAGAGGAGCAGGATGGAAAATCCCTGAGGCATGTGCTGGATGCGGGTGCCCCACAGCGCACTTGGATCACTGGGCACTGTGCATACGGAAGTGGCCACTTCCTGGGTCATGGCATGGGCTCTGCCCCAAGCCACGCTAAGCCAAGTACACTGGGAGAAGTCTGCGGCACTTCTGCTCGGGCATAGCCCCATGAGCTGGACTCCCAGGAGCAGGGAAAGAACCCCAATAGCAAGCGTGTGGAGTGGAGAGCTATGGCAGCGGAGGCTGTGCAAGCGAGAGAAAGCTGTCAAGCAATGCTATTCCAGGAAGCAGAGGCGATGTGAACTGTCCACTGTCTCCGAATACCTGGGGGCCTGGGGGAGGTGGCGAATGCAGCATTTGCTCTGGGCTCCTAAGTCACTGTTCTCTGCGGAGGACGGCAGGGGCAGGCAGCAAAGGGTGCTGGGACTCCCTTTTTGGGGTCATCACAGGTGTATTTGTGAGAATGAATGTGAGGATTTGGCCCCTGACTGGTCCGCCTGTGGCCTGTGAGGTGGTGGATTTTGAGGGAAACAAACCATAGGAGGATTTGTGTTTCGCTCCATTGGCATGGACCTAAGACTCTCAAAGGCCCCTGGTAGCATCTTCTTTCTTGAATTTTTCCCCCCTAGAATCATTACAACATCCAAAGCCCTGACACCTAGGCTGCCTCAAGGGGGTCAGCAGGGAGGGTGTAATTGTGCCAATTTGTCTGGCCAGGACACTCCAGCCATAGAGTCCTGTGGGCAGAATGAATTGTTATTTTGGGAGCCTGTGTTGATCATCTTGGCAGCCACATCCTGGAGGGGCAAACCCCGAGCTCGGATAGATGTGTGGGTGCCCAGGGCAGAGAGTCAATTAGTTCTGAGACTCTGCTCCTCTCACCGTGTGCACACAGGGGGAATACCCGTAAGCACACTGACGCAGCTTAGATTTTACAATGCCGTTGTTAACATTTATGGTGGTTTTATTTTATTAATCTGTCATACATGGAAACAGAAACACATTTTATAACCTCTTTGCCCCTTGATTCCTCTTCTTATACTACATAATGAGCTTCACAGATTTTGTTTTCAGAAACTATGTTGTGTGTTCTGTTTCCACAAGCTGAGTCCAGCCTCTGTATGTGTGTGTGTGTGTGTGTGTACGTATGTGTGTGTGTGTGTGTGTGTGTGTGTGTGTGTATGCACATGTACACACACACTCGTTACATAGTTCAGGCTAGGCTGGAGCTCACTTTGTAGCCCAGCCTGGCCTCGAACTCCCAACAGTCCTCCTGCCTCAGCTTCCCAAGTGCTGGGACGACCGGAGTGTACCTCATGCCTCGATTGAGTCCAGCCTTATTTCCAAATAAAATGAAAGAAATAAGCACCCTTTCACCACTGTCCACATGAAAGCCCTGTCTGTGCTTTGGAAGTCTGTTCCACGGCCCAGGACCTCCATAGGATGGCCACATGGGGTAGACAGGAGGTGGGAGATGGTGGCAGGAGTAGGCCCCATGAGCGCCAGGTCAGGGGCTGTGCCTCGCCTGCTCCGCCCTGCTGCTCCCTGTGCTCTGCCCTTGGGCAGCTGGATCTTTCCTCGATGAGCCTAAGTAGGAGATGGGGTGCACAAACCACGGCAGGGAAGGACAGAAGGCCCTGTCCCTGAGGAACCCGTAGCAATGCCGTCAATGACCACACAAGGGAGAAGAATGTTGACCACAGGAAAGTGGGATTCTTTGACACGCCTTTGGTACGTCACCAGTGGAAGCAAGCAAGACTTGTTCACATTTTCCATTGGGTGATAGCTGAATCTTCCCATATTCCCCTAGAAAATGTGTGCACTTCCTGGTTGGCAAGGGCTGCCTGACGCCATCTCTGTCATTGGACTGCAACTGACCTTTCACCTGTGACAAATTCCTTCTGTGTGACCCACCCCACATGTCACCAGAACATCGCAGTGGTTAAATTTTTACATGATGGAGAATGTATCATTGAAAGGCAAACATTTTTAGGATTTTTTTTTTGCATTTGTTTGAAAATGCAGCCTGGATATTATCAGATTTGCCTGTTTACCCTGGGCTGTGTCCCATGTACCTTGTAAATATTTGATAAATGTTATGGTTTAATTCCTGATAACATTATGAAAGTGTTAAGAAATGTTATGGCCGATAACCTCTCTCTGAGCCTGGCATGCACACTTGCCATGGAGAGTTACTGATTGACTAGAGTGGAACGATCTTGTTTTCAGGGAAACAAAGTCTCACAGAGGCCACATTCAAACTTTCCCTTCATTTAATTGTATGTTGTCCAAGGACAGAGATAAGATATTTCTTTCCCTGCTGTTTCTCCAGCAGGTCAACCTGGGTCTACCAAGACCAAATATTTAGGGCTGTATGTGAGTCTGCAGATCTCTGCTGACAGCGATGTGATAATCTGTCCAAGGGGGAACACTTTAGACAGTGATGTTGACTGTCTAAGTTGGACATTTACTTAGCTGTGTGGCTGGGAAACCAGTACCTGGGCCTCAGTCAAACAAAGAATTTTCTAATGAATGAGCTCATTTTCAGAGGTGAAAGCTGCAGTCTCAGGAGGCCCAGGCACAAAGGCCTGGTCCTGAGGAGCGAGGGATTGACACACACCCTCATGAGTGGGTCCTGCCAAGGAGTGTCCCTGCCCAGGGGACAGCTGCTGCTGGTGGTGGCCAGGCAGCCTCTGGTCAGTTGCAGATTGGCAGAAAAATGTTTTTAAACCAGTGTATTACATTTTAGGGTTCTCTCTGTTTTTTTCCAATATTTTATTTTAAAAATATTCTTAGCAATACACATTGACAGTACGTAATGGTTGCATTCGTCACCATGGGGGGCTGTGTGTGTCCAACACATCTGGATTCTTTCTTCCTCCTGCCCCTTCTCACCCTCCACCTGTTGCACCCCTTCTAATGTGAAAACAGGGTCACTCTGCAAAACTCTAAAGAAATATAACTACTTTCATGTGATTGGCTGCCAGGTACTAGACACCCAGGGAGGCAATGCCAGGGGGCAGGAGGGACTGGGAATGGGTGTGGGATCAGTCCCCAAGGCTGTGCTGGCCTCATGAGCATGTCCGGGGTGCAGAGCCTGCAGCCATCCACAGAGTGACGCATGGATGCATGAACATGCACGCAGGAAATGTGCTCATGCCACCTCCAGCTGGGTTTCTGGGCAGTGTTCCGGGAGGGGAAATGTGTCTCCAGGGTGGTACTGTGCCCTGAGCTGCCCAAGGTCTGGGTCAGGTCGTGTTGTGCCCTAGACGCCCTCTGTGGTAGGTGAGCAATAATTATTGAGTTGTGCAAGGATCAGGCATGGGGCATCCTGATGTCCCAGCTCTGGCCCCAGCCCTCGCTATCTCCTTCTGCTCTACAGGTCAGGAAGTCAAGTGTGAAGTGAGATCACGGCCTCCCTATGTCTACTGTGGCCTGCCTATAGGACCTTCGGAGAGCCTGCCTTGGGTCAGGTGCTAAGCACAGATCATGGTGACCACACTGCCCTGAACGGGCTCAAAGGACAGCGTCAGGCCAGCTGTGCCCACCGCTGTGCAGGGGTAGAGTCCCGAGAAGCCTGCCTGGCAGAGCCTTCCCAGAGCGCACGAATGAGCAGGGCTCTCACACTGTGCGCTGCACTCGCTCCTTCTGGCTCAAGCAACTCCTGATTACGTGATTCTTACTGACAAGGAGGCTGCAGCTAGGAAGTTAAGCAATTTATGCTGGGTCACCAAGTAGATAACAGCGTTGCGACTCGAGCCTGTGTCTGCCTGGCTGACCCCAAAGCCTGGGACTGACAGTGTTGCAGCTTTCTAAAGAAAAAAAATATAAAAATGATTCTGCGAAAATTCAGAACTATGCTGAGTAAGTGTGGAGCTAGGAGTGGGGATTCTGCAGTCCTCTGCACTTTTCCTGGAGGATAATGGCGCAACTGACCCAGGGATCTGCCAAGCTGGATGACATGTCCAGCCACACTCAGCTAGAAGGACCGCCTCCTAGCTTGAACAGGATGGCAGGAGCCTCTGCTCTCCAGAGCCAGCCCTGGCCAGGGGACAGTGGCTTCCAGGTGCTCTGTGCAAAGGGGCCTATGAGCCTCTAGCAGAGCCGTAGTGAGGGGCAGAGAGATCTGCCATCCTGAAGGCCCTCTGCCTTGACCAAGGGCTCCAAATAACACCTTGCTATGTATCCCACCTGCGAGGCAGAGATAGAAGCCATGCCCCGTCACACCTATAGGCCTGGTGCTCCAGCAACATTCTGCCAATTCTGTCTACAAGTAGCAGGTGTAGGGGTTGACAAATGACTTCAGTCAGGAGACATTGCAACTGGCGAACCAAGTACAAATTAAAAATATCACTAGTGCAACTCAGTTCAATTACCATAAAAACACTGTTGAGCACCAATGGAGTGTTGTGAGCATGGAACCAAGTGAGGACACCAGACAGGATCCTGGATGAAGCCAGGATGTCGAGCCCAGGTTCCAGCTTGCGCTATCATTGCTGGCTCTGCAGCTCCAGGCTAATCAGGCACAGGCCTGGGCTCTAGAACTAGACCCGACTTCAAATCCTGGCCCCAACGTTGGCAAGTGTTCGGATTACACACCGTTTGATCCAGGTCCTTCTGCAACTGTTTTCTCATTTTCATCACGTACACGATGAGCACATCTTGGACTTGCCAGGAAACTCAGGAGCTGTCCCACAGCAGCTAGTTAGCGCTATCCTGGGGTCGTGACATACCCAGGAAATGCGGTGCCACTGTCACTCCTAGTCTCCTGCTGTGCCCATCTGTAAGGCTTGAGTCACCGAACCTCTCCACTTCTCACCCACACATCCAGGCTCTAGAAAATTGCAAACCACTATTTATTGCTGAGCTCACTTCCAGGAATATACAGCCTACTAAGAAGATAAGACCAAAGTAAGAGACAATACTTGTCTGCAAAGAGAGAGAGAGAGAGAGAGAAAGGAAGAAAGAGAGAGAAAAGGAAAAGAAGCTGGAGGAAATGTTGGAATAAGTGAAACACTTAGGACAAGGTCACTGTAAATGTGGGTTATAAAGGAGAGAAAGATGTGGCGTGTCACCAAGCACAGACAGGGATAGTGGTGTCCCCGGGCTGGATAGGACACCTGCTCAGCACTGACTTCAACACTCCCTGACTTCAATTTTTGGCATTTCAAATGTTCTCATTCTGTAGGAAGGGAAAATAAAAGTATGGCCTTTAAGAGGCTGGAGGAAAAGCTTAGCTCATCGTGCTCCTGGGCTCAGAGAACCAAGAACAAAGCGAGAGGGGAGAGAAAGAATCGTGCTGTCTTTGCGGGCCAGCAAGCAGCCACCACTGACTCCAGCACAGGCTCCCTCAGAGCTCAGCCACCACAGCTCAGCTGGATCCCAGAGCCTATGACGGCTGGCAGAGCAGAACCATGTTGCTGTGTTGCATGGGGCAGCAGAAGAACATAGAGCCACATATATGGTTCTATGGTAACTCTTAAAGTTATGAATTATGAATTAATGAGAGGAAGGCAGGACTGACAGTGCCCACCCTGTCATAGGCTACAGCCCAGAAGGATGCCATGGGAGGTCATGGTACTGAGCCACTGGTGCCAGGCAAAGCACCCTGTCATCTCCTCTCTGTGCAAGCCTTTTCTCATCCTGCTGAAGAGGAACACAGCACGTGGTGATGCTGGGCCCAGGAGCCCGAGAGGCAGAGGGACAAAGCGACACTCACAGAGACCAGCAGCCACACAGGGCCAGTGGAGGCTGGTGTTCACCTCTCATGGAACACACAGCTCTGGGCTCGATGGGGCCATGGAAAGCCAGAAACCCAGGAGTCCTGGCCTTGTGCTGGGTTGTGTTAAGAATCCCATGGGCACAGAACGGATGCTGGACATAGCAGGGAATCATAGCCCAAGTCAGGCAGGCAGGGAGGGTCCCGGGAGAGCAATGTATGTCTTCAGGGTGCCCAGGGCACAGTGCGTGGCCCACAAGAGGCAGGGACCAGGGCAATGTCTTCACCATGGGAAATCAGAGCAGCACAAACATCAATAGAGGGATGAACGCAAGTTCTCACACACAGATGCAACCTGCTCCAACTGCCCCCTTGCCACGGAGCACCTCCTCAAGGCAGCTATTGAGGGCGACTTCCTCTTCTTTCCAACCTGCACTTTAGACCTTTTGGCTGTGATGATTTCATCCACTCCTAGATTCCCCATACCAGCGGGTTTGTCTTCTTTCGTTCTGCAAGTATCTATCATGGGTTATCTCTTACTTTGACTTAAAATTTTATATACAAGTTTGTCTGTGATGGAGAGTTTGGTCCAGGGTGGAGAGCAGAGCACCTCCAGGTAAGGCTTCGAGCATTTTCCCTGGCTTACACCATATCCTGTCAAGGTTAGCCTTTCAGAAATGTGGCATAATGGGTCTTTCTTTGCTGAATACAAAGCAGATTCCTAGAAAACAAGCAGATATTGATCCGTCTTTATTGATATGCTTTTACTAACTGACAGGAAGTATGTTTTGAACACTCTCTCCCACTGTTCCACTCCAATAAGCCACTGAGTTTGATCATTTCCAACGCACACTCCATTCCTGCCACTAGCATGGCCACCCCCCTCCTGGGTGGCATTTCCCGCAGTGGCGCAGTGTCCTGGCCTCCAAGCACCTCAGCCGTGGGAGGCATGAAGGAGCGAAGGGCTAGGGTGAGCTCCCTGGCCCATGCTTGGCCTTTAAGCAGAGAATTAGCTGGGAATGAGCTCACCTGACTATGTACTCAGGCATGTGTGCATGTGCGGAAAAGCAGGCCGGGGAAAGAGGATCCAAAAACAGGGATGTTATCTTGCATGGCCACCATGCCCTGCTGTATGCTGCTGCTTGGAAGGCACAGCATACCAGACACCACCTTAGATTCCAAATTTCCTCTGCGGATGCCGTGACCCAGAGGTACACGGTGTGGGGGACACGAGTGGGTGATGAGCTGGGCTGCTGCTGAGTAGACAGGGACCTGGAAAGGCTAGATTGTGTCTGTCTCCTCCCCGCTTAGTTCCTTTGGCTCTGAGGCAAATACCACAAACATCTGGGAGCAAAACCAGTTTTTTTTTTTTTTTTTTAAATGTACTAATATATTTTAGTACAGGGTCTCACCACACAGATGGGACTGGTAGTGATCCTCCTGTTTTCAGCCTTCCAAAGGCTGGCCAAGCCAGTTTCTGAGTGATGTTCTTGCTGACTTAAAAAAAAAAAAAGGCTTCTTGGGGCTAATTTCTGCTTCCTTTTTATTTGCTTGCTTGTTTGTTTTAAAATCAACCAAATCCAAATCACTATTGATTTCAATAGAGGAGGAAATTCAGTGAAGCCACCATAGGACTGCTCTAACGCATCCATAGCATTCCTCTTCTGGGAATATCTTCCCTGAGCATGCTTTGTCCTAGCATTATGGCATCGTCATTATTTTACTTATCCCACAGTATATATTTCAATTTCTGTAGCATTCTCTCTTTATTCCAAGACCACTGTCTCTAGTAGCCCCATCACGTGCTACCCAGGGTATACTTTTCTTTCTAATCCTCCATTGCTGACCCATCACTGTGCCCAGACCTGATGGAGACTCTTCTGGGCCTCTTTGGCAGGACACGCTGGTTGTGCCCATACAATGCCTTCCGACCACATTCCCTTGGTTATTTTCTCCTCTGGTTCCTGTGTGCCCTACATCTCATCCCCAAAACAAGAAGTTGTGTTTGTTGGAAACGTCGGCTGTTTTGCCAGCGTCGTGGCTGCATGTCCTGCAGTGCGCTTTGGCCCAGGTGAGCAAGGTTTCAGTTTCCACACCCACATGCGAGAGCCAGCCTTCCCATAAGGAGATGGCCTTCAGGTCCTCTCTGAAGGTCTCGCCCACCTTCTGTGCGTGTGGCCACAGCTGGGACCTCACCACGAGCCTGCCTGAGACTAGAGTGGCACTTTTATAGCTCTGGATGTGCGCGTCCAGAGAACGTTTAATCATGAGGGCTGCTCCCCCATCGGCAGCAGGCAGCAGTGGCCTGTAACTGTAGAGCCCTGCTAATGCACTCTTCTGCCGGGAAGCAGGCGAGGCGCGAGGAGGACGCTGAGTGGCAAGGGAGGGGAGAAGCCATTAACACTCCGCGAGGTCAGCGCTGATGCTTCCTTTTGTTTGCAGGGTCCAAGCAAAGAAGCTGCTTCTGCGCTTTCCCTGTTCCCTCCACCTAAACACTCCTGGGTCGTCTTGCCCGGTCACATCTTTTGACAATTAGCCACCCATTAACAGGGTGATTGAAAAGGAGCCAGCGTGGTTTACACAAAAAGTGCTTATGCTTTTCCAGGAAGAATGCGGCTCTGTAGTTTCGTTAATGCTTTGGCCGATGCACATCCGAAATAAAAGACGATACTCCAGCAAGCGCAGGCCAGGGAAGAAAGCGGCAGGAAGGAGGAGAATTAAAGGGCACAAACAACCCTCAGAGATTTTCTTCTTCTTCTTTTTTCAGCCTCCCTTTTTGCAAGAGCCTTGAAGCTCAGGGCGGGAGCTGTCCTGCCTCTGTCTGTCCCCACCTCTCAAGCCAGCATTACCAGCCATTTCGCTTTTACTTTACTGCTATTATCCGGGTGATGGCTGTGACATGTTGATCATATACGGCAGTGAGAAAATTGATTTCCCTCCACAGAAACGCTTCCAATTTTCCCAGGGCCATAATTTTATGTCCACAACAAAATAAAAGGGTCATTTTCCTTAAGATGAGGGGAATTGAAATCTTTGATAAAAGCTATGGTAAATGTTGTACTTTTGATTGCAGAAACTGCAGTTTTCACAAACATCTGGCCTGACTGATTTGGGGGCGTGAGCTGGGGGCAGAGGAAAGGGATTTGAAGGCATGGAATTGTTATTTTTCTCCAAGGGCTAAATTTCCTTTAAGAAAGTCCTGGTCCGCATGCTAACTCTTGGTGTTCGCACGGCACGAAGCTATGCCGATTCTGCCTTGTGAGCAAGGGTTCCAAGAGCAGATTCCCCATGATGGCCTTGCAACCAGCAGACACCAGTGAGCCCATTGCAAAATTTCCCAATGAGGGACCTGAGGTCACCATGCAGGCCAAAGCCACCATCTACCAAGCAGGCGAGGCTGGGCTCAGGAATCTGGGCACACAGGCTATCGTCTGACTGCATCCTCCCAGCGGGCTTGTTTGCCTAGCAGTCAAGCCACTCTGCTGCAAGCCAATTTCCAAGTAGCAATGGAGCAACATTTACCAATAAATATTTAGAACCAGAGACCTTTGCTTCCCCCAGATCTACATGCAAGGTTAAACAGGGAGATTTGGAGCCAAATAGCCCAGCATTTGATTCAACATTTGATTCAACAGCAAAAAAAAAAAAAAAAAAAAAAAAAAAAAAAAAAAAAAAAAAAAAAAAAAAAAAAAAAAAAAAAAACTATTTTTGTGATGGCCAGATGGCCAGACACACGAAAGAAGATAAAATACCTCTTGGCTTGAAATGGCAGTCAGTCCTGGGCTAGAAGTAATCTATGGGCTGACACATTTGCTAGGTAGTCTTTTGTTTGTTTGTTTTTGTTTTTGGTGGGACCAGGGTTTGAACTCACAACCTTGTGCTTGCTAGGCAGGTATGCTAGGTAGTCTTAAAATAAAGTACCCTACTATAATCAGAAACAGTAATTTTTATTATGGGATATTAAATCTTAATAATAAATATATTTATTTGCTAGAAAATCAAATTCATAATCCATTAGGAAATTGGGATTACTGTTCTAGAAAAAATTGAACTCAAAGAGTAGTAAAAGGGGCTGGGGAGATAGCTCAGTAGAATAAGCACCTGCCTGGCAAGCGTGAGGTCATGAGTTCAATCCCTGCTACCAGAAAAAAAAAAGTAGTAAAAATATAAGAAAAAAACCCATATCCATCTTTCTCAAAGCATATTTTTGTAGAGAAAATACAAAGCTTTCTCTTGGTGTTTTGGTGTTTCTCTTCCTGAATAGTCTCCTTCTTACTTTACAAAAGCAAACTCTGAAATTACACCCCCACTACCCTGCTAACTGCTCTGCATGTGTGTTTTCACGAGTCAGCTGATCACAGCCAACGAAGTGGAATGAGTTTACTTCAGGGACCCTGCTGGTCATGGTAGGCATGGTCAGCAATAGGCTGTGAATGAAATGTAGCCACCCACTTTAGGACTGCCCGCCCGCAAGGGGTGGCTTTTGCATTTCTGAATTGCTGAAAAATTGAAAAGAGTAACAATTTGGTCCATGTAAGAATTGTATGGGATGCAAATTTCAATGCTGACCGCAAATGGAACTTGACAGGAGCAGTCACACTGGTTCTTTTTTTCTTTCTTTCTTTCCTTTTTATTTTTTCTTTCTTTCCTTTTATTTTTTTCTTTCTTTCTTTTAATGTATTTAGTACAAGGTCCATAGGGTCTTACTACACAGATTGGACTCATAGTGATCCTCTTATTTTCAGCCTCCCAAGCTCTAGGATTGCAGGTGCACGTCACCACACCCAGGCTCTATCACAGTCTTAGTGTGCCCCGGGGCAGGGCCAGCACAGAACACAAGGGATCGTCCCCTCACTCCCTCCCCCCTCTCCTCCCACCCATCCCTGCATCTGCCTAAGCAGCACTTTAGTCCCCTGAGCTATCCAGCTGGCCCTATGAGCCTTTCTGGATTGTCCTTCCCAGCTGCTCCTAAGCAAAGGCAGCTGAGTCCAGCAGCCGCTGCAGTGAGTATGGCCCACCAAACCTGGGCCAGTTCTTACCTGACCCTATGCAGAAGGGTTATCAGATGCTCATCCCAAGCATTCAGTGTGGATGAGTTATCATATGCACACCCAGTAACTATGAGTTTTACATAAGCATGAACTTGACCTCCTGATAGGAACAAAGCTCCCTGATCGATGAGAAGCCATCAAAAAATCTTCCCTTCCTAACTCACAAGGTGGGCAAAATTGAGATGCATGGTGTTTCTACTACAACACAAAAAGCGTTTCACGTCTGCTGAGGACTCAGTCTTAAAAAGCCAACATGACATCTCAAAGAGGCCCTTGAGTTGCAGAAATTCCTAGTGCACTTAGAATTGTCTGCACCCAGAAGAAGTCTAAGTGCACACACTTGGCAGGCTTGGAGCTCTTGGGCATACATCTGTTCAGAGGTGTGCATGATGGAGCAAGAAAGCCCGCCTTCTCCTTGGAGGTGACTCACTCGGTGTCCAATTCCTGGTGCAGTCTAATGATAGCACTTATGAAGGGCTGTGAGGATCTGGACAAGCCGGGGCAAGTGTCACTCACTTGGACTCATGGTCCTGCCTGTTTAATATCAAAATGTCCCTGCATGCAGAGTAGAAACAACAAAGGAGAGCAGCTCACTTACTTCATTCGCATGTGACTGGACCTAGATCAATCAACTTCGAGGATGTCACTGTGTTTAAGCCTTCCCAAGGGTGAGTTGTGGCTTTTTCCAACTTATTGACCTTAGGTGGCACCTCCTAGAAGGTGCATGTGCCCCCCCCCCGCCTCAGGTCCCTGGCACCTCACTGGTACACCCAAAGCAGGCCTAGGTCATGAGGCCTCTCCATTGGTGCACACAGTGGACAGGTGTGTGCTGCACCCAGAGCGAAGGTGCACTGGTCCACAGAGCTCCACGCGCTGCACGGGCAGCAGTGTCCACACAGGTGGGCTGCTCAGTGCTGGGTGATTCCACCTGCTAGTGTGAGTGACATCCCTGGAGCTCAGCATGCAACACAGTGCAGACATGCTTGCTTCTGTAGGGCCAGTGGGTCTGCAGTGAAGCTGCTGTCTGGAGGCCATCAGATTTCCCAGGATCGCTGCATCATCCTGCATCTGGTTTGGTGAGTGTGAGAGCCGAATGGGTGGCCACATTTCAGACCCGTGCAGTATGACTCTCACACATGCCCTAATTCCCAGTGGGGATGAGCCCCCAATGCAGGTGGTTCATCTCCATGGGAGGAGCTGCCTGGGACCTGCTCACCAGGCAGTGTTGCACAAGTCCTCCCAGTCAGGGCTCCTGAGAGCTCGACAGGTTTCCATGCAGGGAAACTGATCCACAGATGACCGAGTCTGGGAAAATGTCTTCACAAATAACATTAAACAGTGCACTCTGCCATGCTATTTCTGTCTGCAGCAATGTGGTTATGTGCATGAAGCATCTCCTAAAGGACGGTGTTGAGGAAACTTTCCCATAGTATTTGATAGAGCATGCCATGCTCAGGCTTTATGTGACCATACTGCACCAAAGCTCTACACCAAAGATGTGATGTGTGCTTGAGTGTGATGGAGCAGAAGTGCTGCCAAGACACAGGGCATTGCCTGGGCAGAAAATGCACTGGAAGGTGAGGCTGAAAGGACCTGGGTGGGGCAGTGGTGCACTTCAGGTCTAGGAGATCCTTAGAGTCCTACCACTGTCAAAACAAATCTCCACCAACTCGGAGACAGTCAGAGTACACGTCCATTGTCTTACAGCTTCTGAGATTCAGAAGTTGGAAAGTGGGGCTTACAAGACCAGCCCCAGTGAGGAAGATGAGTGTCTGCCAGAGCTCTAGGGAGAATTCTTGCATGATTCTTTCCATTTCTGTGGACATCTCTCCTGGACAGGCTGCAGGTTCAGCCTTGGCTCTATCTAATCCCACCTCCTCCTGCACCTACTTGTGCTGTCCCCGGTCGCTGGCCCACCCAAAGGCCCCTTCTCACCTTGTGCCCTTCAGTGCCCTCACATTATGTGATCAACATATCCACAGAACAGCAATGCGGGGTGGGGTTTGTGGGGCATCAGTCTGTTCACCACAAGGATCCCAGAATGCCCTGAAACTGTACAGAATAAAGCTGGAAATGATAGGAGAGGTGATGTTCTCTGGGTCGGCCACAGTGACAGAACCTTGTAATGGCTATGTGGTGGTGGTGGGGGCAATGGTTGCTAAGGTAATTACTGCACCAAAGCGCTACACCAAAGATCAGGGGAAGGTAAGAGGACAGTGCTACACAAAATGACAAAGAGAAGGAGCAAAATGCATTCTCAAGTCCTGAGCCCACCCACAACAAATGCAGGAGATAATGCATAGAAGAAATTGGAAGCCATGCTCCTGAAATGTCTGAAGTAAAGAAACAACTCCAGAAAGGTATAGAGGAAATCAGATCAGAAATAATCTGCAAAGTAAAGAAAGAAATGATCATTATAATGAAGGAATTACTATGTGCTTCTAAAGAAAACACTAATAAAAAAATAGAGGAGAATAGAAAAATGATGGAATCCTTGAATGAGCAATATAGGGAACAAATAGAATGCTTGAAGCAGATTCAAAGAGATATACAGGAAATTAAAACCTCAATCACAAGCTGGCAAAACCATTTCAATGAAAGTGAAGATAGAATTTCAGACCTTAAAGACACTGGTGAAGCTAGTGAAGATGTAAGAAAAGATTTCTTAAAAACAACTAGGATACAGGAAAAAGTAATTCAACATCTGCAAGATGATGCAGAGATGAAAAACATAGGGCTAATAGGCATCAGTGAGAAAGAAGGAGTCTACACAAATGATATAAAAGGAATATGGGTAGAAGTAAACTATGACATTCAGGTAACTGAAGCATATAGAACTCCAAATAACATCAACTCAATTAAAACCACACACAGGGGGCTGAGGAGAAAGCTCTGCGGCACAAGCACCTGCCTGGCAAGTGGAAAGTCATAAGTTCAATCCCTGGTCCTGCAAAAAAAAAACCCAAAAACAAAAGACCACACCCAGACATGTAATAAAATCCCAGAATTTCAGCACAAGAACAGTATGCTAAAAACTGTTAGAGAAAAGAAACATCACATTTAAATGAAAATCCATCAGAATAATGGTAGATTTCTCTTTAAAAACCATCAAGTCAAGGAAAACATTGAGCAAAGTATTTAAAGTCTTGCAAGAAAACAAATTCCAACCCATACTGATATACCCTGTAAAACTCTCATGTTTAATGGGGAAGATAATTCCATGACAAAGAACAATTAAAAAATTTCATGATGACATATCCTTACACAGACTACTAAAAGATATTTTAGAGAGGGCTTAAAATGACCACAACTCCACAAATTAGTACAGAAAGAAATCACCAAATAGGGTAAACATTTAAACACAGGAGATAAATAGGTAACCAACAGCAGGAAAATAACACATCAAATATAAGTCAATACATTTCAGTTATAACCATCAGTGTGAGTGACTCAACTCACCAATTAAAAGAAATGGACTGGCACAGTGGATTAGGACATGAAATCCAACAATCTGCTATATATAAGAAACACACCTAACTCATAAAAAATTTCATAGATTGAAAGTCAAAGGATGAAAGACAATACTACATGCCCCAGCACCTCAGAAAAAAAGCAGAGGTATCAGTCCTGTTTGCAGATAGCCTGAACTTCAAACCAAGATCGATCAAATGAAATAAAGAAGGCTACTACATACTGATCAGGGGAAAAGTTCAAGATGAAGAGGTAGTAACACTCATAAATATGTATGCATCCAACTTGGGAGCACCAAGGTATATAAGACAAAACTTAATGAACATGAAAAATCTAATATCCAATACCACAATCTTTGCAGGAAACCTTAACACCCCTTTATCCCAAAAAGATAGGTCAACCAGACAAAACATTAGCAAAGAAGTAGCAAAACTGAACCAGAACTTGGAAAAACTGGACATAGTGAACATATACAGAGTGTTACACCCAACCACTTCTGAATACACATTTTTTTTTAGTTGTATATGGGACATTTTCTAAAATAGACCACATGCTAGTGCATAGGTCATGCTTAAGTATATGCAAGAAAACAGAAATTATTCCATGCATATTTTCTGACCACAGTGCAATGAAACTGGAAATAAATGGCAAAAGAAACCATAAGAACCCTATAAACATATGGAAATTAAACAACACCTTCTTCAGCAACCAATGGGTTATAGGTACAATTAAACAAGAAATTAAACATTATCTACAGTTCAATGAAAATTCAAGTGCAACTTATCAGAAATTGTGGGATGCAATGAAAGCAGTTTTCAGAGTGAAAAGGAATGAAATTTTTCAATGCAAAGGATAAACTGGGATGAGAAATACATATGCAAAATGGTTTAGATGATTGTATTGTCAATTTCTGCTGGTCTTTTGAAAGCAGCAGTTATGTTTAAATTCCTCTTTCTCTGATTTTTTTCTTCTTTTGAATTTCATACAACTTGTTGTTATTGGCGTTTTTTTTAATGAATCTTACATATTTATATCCGGTAATGTGAACAACTAATTTGAAGATAGCATCATGTAATAGTAGCCAATGTTGAATTCTTGCTACTTTGTCTAGTGAAATCCTGTATTATTATTTCTAGTGCTGTTTTTTCTTTCATTATTATTATTATTACTATTTTGCATTTTATTTATTTATTTATTTATTTATTTATTTATTGTCTTTTTGAGACAGGATCTTGCAATGCAGTTCAGGCTGGCCTTGAGCTCACTTTTGTAGCCAGGCTGGTCTTGAACTTGCACCAATCCTTCTGTCTCAGCCTCTCATGTGCTATTTTGCGTTTTAGGGAAGGGTCTACAGGGTGCTCAGGGTTTCACTACTAGATTAGACTTGTAGTGATCTGCTTGTTTACAGCCTCCCAAGAGCTGGGATTACAGGCATGCGCCACCACGCCCAGTCTCAATTGCCATGTCAGCGTGCCCTAGGGGATCGAACCCTCAGCCCATGCACCTGTTTGCAATTGCTTTAATCCACTGAGCTACTTGGCTGGCCGTTGTTTTTTCTTTATATCTCTATTTTGAGTTCTTCAAAATTAATTAATTAAAAATGTATCAATTATAATTTTGAAAAGCCTTCATTTGCATGAGTCTGCCATCCATAATAACTGCCTTTGTTGTGGGGCATGGTGTGCCCTCCAGTTGGCCTGAGGGCACCCCATCCCCTGGCTTCTTGCCCCCTTTCCCTCCATTCCTCTCCCATCTCCAGAGTACCACCTCCAGGTTCCTCACCAACTCGCCCTTGTCTTGCTCTTTATTTCTATTTTGCATTTCTCATAATAAAGAGGCCATGAGATATTTAACCCTTCGTGTCTGATTTATTTCACTCACCTCTGCAGCACAGTGGCTCTTGCTTTCCTGGGAAAACACCACAGGAGGCAAGGCTGGCTTGAGAGGAACTTCTGCCTTTCATTCTCTGAGGAGACTCCACAATGATTTCTTTGGAGGCTGTACCAGTTCACATGTTGAGGGGACACATTTTTTTTTTAACATATTTGGTTCTCATAGGGTCTACACAACTTGGACCTCTGGTGATCCTCCTGCTTTCAGTCTCCAGCTCTGGGATTACAGGTCTGCCTCACAGGCCAGCTCAGCCTGCCTTGGGGGCCAGGCTGGTGCAGCTTGTAGTGTCGGGGATCCAATCTTGGTCCCTGCATTTGCCTAAGCTTGCCTACGCAGGTGCTTTAGTCCACTAAGCTATCTCATTGGCCAGACACATCTTGATAGAATAAAAGAAGAAAGAAATGGAGTCACCTGCATGCAGGCCATGGCCCTGTGTCCCAGGGGACAGGCCAGATGTCTGGCTAGAGGCTCCCTACACAGACCAGCAGCAATGTGGGTTCCCATGTGATGTCCCCGCTCACGCGTAGGAGGGCTACAGGCTGGGACCTCCAGGTGCCACAGGAAGCACAGGACTGGCCACCCCATTAGGTAGGACACTTCATTCAGGATGGCACGGGCAGCTCAGGGGCTGCTGCTATATTCCTGGGCTCCCCGACATCCTTAGACTTCTCCAAGGAATCTGGAAGGGAAGCCTGGCTCTGCAATGAAACCTGCCTTCTCGTCATGTGTCACCCGCTGCGGACTGTCAACCATGACAGCATTGTCACAGTGTTATGGTTTGTGTTTCCTCCCCCCAAAGCCTCATGTAAGTCATGGTGCAGATGAAGCGCAATGAGCAGTGGGAGGCTTGAGGGGCAGGGCCAGAGAGTCTGGAACCCTAAACAAGCAGCATGTGATCAGCTCCCCACTCAGGCGGGTGGTCTCTCTGAGGTGTGAAGAGGGTCATCCTGGATATGGGGGTGTCCCAGGTTCTCCTCCAGACCCTGCAGAGTTGGGCAGCAGTTTCTATGACTGAGGTCACCTCGGGCCAGGAGGAGATGTGTGGGAAAAGCAGAGGCACTGACCCTCCTCCAGAGCAGATAAGGCCCAAGGTCTTGCTACATAATTCAGGCTGCTTTAAACTATGAAGCCTCGGGTAACTGTGAGCTAAATAAACCTTTCTCTCTCATTTTGAGTGCCTGGAATTTACTCCAGCAACCAGAGAAGTGTGAGTAAGACACACGGGTTGTTCAAGCTCCCTCAGTCTGGCTTAATTCATCTGTAAAATGACACAAAGGGGGTTTGACAACACTGTGCAATGCAACAAACGCTGTCAACTTCATGTTATTTTGTTTTGTGAATTCTGTATCACTCATATTTTTTTGGTTTTAATATTGTTTTGTACTTTCTTTAAGAAAATATTTGAAAAACCCAGAGATTTAAAGAAGTATCTATTTATAATAACCCATACATACATGCACATTTCTGTATTCGCCAAATGTAGAGATATTACAGTAAGTCTAAATTTTAAAACCATATATATATATACATATATATATATGTATATATATATATATATATATATATATATATATATGAATAAAAGCAGTATGAAGGCTGCATTAGTAACATGGCATAGTGGTCTACACGGGGCTTTGGAACTCCACCACTGATCACCAAATAGCAATATTAATCACTGTCATTACATCATTAGCTGACAGCACAACATTAAAGACTGAGGCACGCAATGGGCTCAGTCTGTGACCCCACACAACTCGCCTCTGCTCTCTGCATCCTTATTGTATGGATGGGAGTACTAACACTTTACCTGTAGATTACCCTGGGCTTCTTCTGTAGGTTTATAGAATTATGAATACTTTTATTTTAGAAAAGACATTTAAGTGTAAGAGAGGGAAAGGACTTGAAAACATGCCCTCATGCTTCTGCTTGCACCTCCTGCTGGTGCAAGGCTAAAGCAAAGCAGCCTGTCGGCGGGCTGCCCCTCCCTGCCACAGGGGGGTTATTGTTCTGCAGGCTCCCTCAAGTCAGTCCAATGGCTCAGTCTTAAGTCAGCCTTGGATTATTTTTTTGAAAGCCTTAAGTTGCATTTTATTTAAGTGCCTATTGATAATATAATAAAGTTGATCGGATATTTTTAAATGCCTACTATGCACTGTGCATAATCAAGTAGTAGATGCTAGCTGTGGGGAGATGGGACCTTGACTTGGACCTCTTGTGATAGTTTGCAGTGGCATTGACCTCATAATGCATGTGCTTCCGCCGAGTCACCTATTAAAAGACTATTATGATACTTATCTACTATGCAAAGGAGCTATAAATCGGCTTGAATGTTAAGCTTTCCTCAGGAAAACACTGCTTAAGCAAGAACCTCACATTGTGTCATTCTGTGCTTGGTGCCATGGCTAATAGGTGCAAGGCACAGACCACTGAATTATGCATCAGCCAGCCCAGGTAGGCTGCAGAGGGCGGGGCTTCCAAAACTGGAGCAGACGGGACATTGTGAGAGACACCAGAGAAGTCGCGCAGGGCAGGGCGGCGTAAGAGACCACTCTGCTGCCCATCCTGCCGTGGTCAGGAGCTAGCATCCTCACCAACCCGACTGATGGCCTGAGAACAAAAACAGGGGTCTCACAGGAAATGCACTCAGAGGATGGGTCCATGGCAATGCAACACAGCCAAAAGGAAGCAAGCAGGAGCCAGCTCTTTTGCAGCCCCATGCTCTGTTAGCAGATGCCACAGTCAGGGCCGGGCCACCATGGGGCAGCAGGTGGGGCGAGAGTGAGGCTGCTCCCCTTGCCGCCTGCCTGCAGCACCCTCCAGGCCAGCTCCCTTGCAGCTGTGGCATCCAGTTTTCAAGGACACTGGTTCTAGGAACGCCAGCCTCAGCCAGCAGAAGTCCCAACCCACCACACAGAGATCCTGTGGAAGGCTCACCAAGATGGACACTGAGGCTCCTAGCCAATACCTGGCACCAGCTTTCAGCCCATGGGTAAGCATCTGAGGTGACCAGAGCCATCTTCCCGAGCCCAGAGCTGAGCCAGCTGTTCACGTTCCCCTTGGAGGTCAGGCCTTGGGACTTCACCTCTGTGCAGCCTCGGGAGCTGGAGCCCAGCAGACAGAGGGCACTGCTTCCTTCGCAGGGCTGACCTGGGCCAGTCTAGGCCTCAAGCTGGTGCCACAGTGCACAAGACTCTGGAGGCCTGGCATGAGCAAGTTTAGCAGGAGGAGGTAAATGCCAAGGCCAGAGGCAGCTTCCACCGCGGCCAGGAGGACTACATCTTCCTAGCAATGGTATCTCCAATCCTAGGTGCACACTCTGCCACGTAAGCTCAAGGTCCTTCCTTTCAAGGGTGGATATCAAGGATGTAATTATGATGTGCAATAAGGCTTGAATTAGAACACAGTCAGCCAAAGGTCAGTGCCATGAATCTCCCCAAGTCCCCCTACTCTTTTTGAACAAACTCGTCCCATGTTCCCCTCAGTTCCTGGGGCAGTTCTAAAGTCCTTGTTCCTGAGTGTTGTGTGAGGTATGATCGAAGCCATGGGGTCTGTGCTACCTGGCGCCCAAACGGTCCATGTTTGCCTCATTTACCAGACCCCATGCCACGTACCTTATGACTCTTCTCTAAGGTCCCAAGGGCCATGAAGGGGAAACTGTGTCTCAGCAGCCAGGACAGTGTGCCAGAGCTGCCCAGGAAAGAGGACACCAGAGCTGCTTCAGAAAGGGGCAAGAAGCGCATGCTGGGACTCAGCTGGAATGCTTTGAGATCCATGCGAATCTGCTTTTCACCGAAAATTCATTTTTTTGAATTTTGAACCTTCACTGTATTTCTTATCACACCGTGTATGTTGTCCTCTCTTCATCTGAGACAGGACTCGAGGTTGCTTCAGCCACTAGAGCTGGGCAGAGGGAACTTGAGCCTTCCCAGCCCCGAATGTCGGGTTGTGCACTGCACTGAGGCGGTCCGCACCTCCACTGCTCTGAGCTACTGGCTTTAGGGCGCAGCATTAAATTTCCAGGGAGAAGTCAGCGCTTCCAGTCAGGTCAGGACCGAGCCCTGCGTGGGCAGAGTTGGGCAAGGCAGAGCTGCATGCGGTGTTGAGCCTGATCCCTTCCTTCTCGGCAGTGGGACAGAAATACTTGGCCCAGGACAGGACCCAGAGCGGCACAGCATGAGCTGGCCCCGAGCCCCCACGTGCAGACCTCAGGCAAGTGCACAGCCGAAGCCCCTTAAACCGTCACCAACATCTTGATTTATTCACCTGAAAGGAAACACTTGCCAAGCTCAGGTCCTGCTCTAGACTTGGACTCTAAATTTCTGTGCATTCATCCAGATCTCCACAGTGGTTTGTCACGTGAGGTGGCCCTAAGCTCGGAGCTTATTCCCAAGCCTAGCACCACCGTCTTTGCAGGCGGGAGCAGAGGCTCACTGCTCGCATTTTTGTTTCTCCTAAAAGGATCCCAGCCATCACCATCTGTCCCCCGGGGCGCAGACCTTTCGCTAAGGCCAGGAGCAGGAGCAGACACAGCTCTGGGGAGCCTGCACAGAAGTGCACTGGGTGCACCTTGCTGCCAAACACTTCTCTGCAGCCAGATCCTGGGCGAACAAGGAAAGCACTGTAATGGTCCGGCGTTCTTGCAAATAACTCCCTCAGCCTAGGTTTCCAGACACAAACCAATATTCTCAACAAACTGATTTTCCATCCGGAGATGTAAAGCATGATGTTGTTTCACTTAAGAATCCCTGATATAATGGAAAGACAGGAGACTGGCTATGTGGTTGGTCAAGAATGAAACACAAGGTCAGCCACAGATCCCTGCCCTGTGAACATAACCCAGTCACCTAAATTATGAAGCAGAGCTCTCAGGTGTGGTAGAAACGCCCAGCGCTGAACAGTCCTGACTGCTGAAAGCAGTCCCAGTTCTCTGCATTTCCGCAGCAAAGGCGCACCCACTTTCCATGGGAAAAGCGGTCTTCCTCTGGATGCAAGCTTCCTTTTGTTTTCTTTCAATTTTGCACACTTTAACGTTTAAGCCAGACTTCTACACTTTTTTTCCACCTAAATTGATCACAGCAATGTCAAGTCACTTTGGAACCAGTGATTACTGAATATGATAAATGGCCAGTAGAGGGTTGGCTTCGGCAGGCTTGCAGGCTCCATGGGGCAGTCATTTCCACTCAGGGAAAGGACAGCTATACAGAATATTGCCTTCCCAGTCTCCAGGCAGAAAACTGGCTGGGGGAGAGCATAGCTTTGTGCTCAGAAAAGTGGGCTGGTCCTCATGTGGATGGAGACGATCCAGAGCGTGCCAGCCAGCTTTTACAATATTTGAAAATGTTTCTTCCTCAGCCCGTCGCATTGAGCCCAGAGATACTTCTTAGAGTTCAAAGTGGGTGGATTTTCTACCATTCTGGCTCCTACCCTTTCAAAGCACAGGCCCAGGGACTGTGCTGTTTTGTTTGAGGAAATGTCAGGTACAGGATCATCCTTAGAGGAGCTTCCAGAGACAGCAAATACGTCTTGCTCACAGAGACCACTGGGATAATGGAATGAACACACCACGCATAAAGCTGGTGCTGGCACGTGCACAGTCAGAACCACCGTCATGGAGCAGTAGCTGTCTTTGGCACATGTGTGTTAGTGCGCATGGCTATGGGTGCCCCCAGGGCTGGGGCAGACATGTTTCTCTGGATTCCTCTGTGGAAATACCCATGGATTCGAACCAGAAGCAGTGGACAGCTTTCTAGGGAGAGAATTTCAGGACACTGCATGATCAGGCCAGGGTCGTGACCTTTCCTATTGATCTAGTCTCTCCAATTTCCACAGCTTGCTGAAGCTTGTTCTTCCAGCCTGCTGGTGTACATTAGGGCAGAAATCCATAACATGGCCATGTTCATCCAAGCACAGGAAGAAACTAAATTAAATGTTAAAAAACAATCTGAGGCTAGGGTTGGAGACAATTTATCATGCTCCAAGTTGCGGGCCAGGTGGGCTGGCCAGGCGCCCTCATGGACAGCCTGGCTGCACAAGGAAGACTTGAGTCAGGGGTGTTGGCCATGGCACCCAGAGGTCACATGAGGTTAGCTTTGGGTGCCATGTTTTTCCTCAAAACTGAAACACTGCCCATCTGAAAGGTGTAACTGCAGAGGCTGGCCGAGAAATTGGGAGAAATGTGTGGAATCCCTTATGAGAGTGAATGTGGGCCCATGGGTGGCAGTGTCTCAAAGTCAGTGATGCTCAGCGAGGCCTGGGCTGTGTGTCACCCCAGACAGCATGCCACTCCTAGTGCTGAGGTCAAGTGGCGTCATGCTGGAGGAAGTCAGGCATCCAGCAGAGCCCAGGCCTTTATTCTGGGTGATGGTTCTGAGCAAGAGCTACACGTTGAAAGTCAGAACACATGGCTGCCTGATGTCCTGAGACATCTCTGTGAGGTTCACAGGCCACCCAGCAGTGCACTCTAGGACCACGGAGGGGAGGCTACACTCCCGGGGACAGCTCTGGATGATGCCAGGAAGGGCCTTTTCTGCCCTCCAGATCTTCTGCTTACATCAGACATGGGACTCATGCCACTTACCTGCCATTTATGTATTGATCAACATAAATGTTTAGCCTGAGGGAAGCATCCCAAGTGGCCAGCTGTTCTGCTGGGAGCTCCTGCAGGATTCTGGGACACATCCCTCCAAGACCTTCTCCAGGTAGATATCTGAAAGGCACAAGACTACTGGACCACTGTGCCTTGCTTAGGGATGGCTGCCAGTATGACCTGCAGCAGTGAGGGACAGGGCTGACAGAACCCACTCTGCCCCAGCAGCAGCTATGTTGGCTAGAGAGCTCCCAGACAGCTCTCAAAGCCTGCGCTCTGCCACTTGTGAAAGAAGAAAGCTGCAGCTGCTCCAGGACCAAGCTCTGTGGTGTGGTAATAGCTCACAGGGCTGTCCAGAAGAAGAGAACAGGGACCAGAAATGTGCAAACATGTGTGGATCTGGTGGTGAATCCAGACTGAACTGGAATAGGAGTGAGCCAGAGACTGAGGCTGTGGGAACTCAAAGGTCACCCTGGCATGCAGAAACCTGCAGCTTGGGCCACATTCCACTCAGAAGTATGCCTGGGTAACTGGGCTCTGTCACTTCCTCCCTGCAGGAGCTTGGAGAGTTAACTCAGATCCTTGCCTTGATGCCTTCTGTTCAGTAAGAGAAGACTTGGCAGTATCCTCAGTGCAAGGTGAGATGATGAATCCATGCCCTCACCAGAGCCTGCACCCTGGGAGCTGCTCAGCAGTTGTGTCATGGCATCGCTGGATGCTGCCTCTCCCTGGGGAGCAGCTCCCCACACCTGTACTTATTCACAGTGCCTGAACTCATCCACACAGGAGCGTGTTCAAATCATGTGTTCAGAGTGATCAGTCTGCAAAGTGAACACAACTACTGATCCTTGGCCCAGATCAGAATCAGAACTTTGATACAACCGCAGAACCCAGCCACTTGGGTCCCACTGATGGCCCCATGCATTAGACTGCACAGGAATTTTTCTGCTGTCAACTCCACATTGAAGGAACAGAGCCAGGTTTGCCCTCTGTGGCTGGGTTCATCCTTGCAGTGTTATACACATGACATCCATGACTCCTAAGAGCAATGTCCTAACTCCCACCTTGAAGACCCTGCAGATACTTACTGTAGACCCAGAAAACACTGTGTGTTCTAACAGTCGTAAGGAATATAAGAGGTAGTTCTTCAGTTAACAGTCCCAAAGCTGAGGGTTACTAATTACGCTGAAAAGTTACTTAGAGACTATTGAGGTTCTACTGTGGAAACTTTGTTCTTGGGCTTGGACAGCAGCAGGCTGCTTGAGCAATAGCTTGCACCTGCTACAAGGCCAACAGCGCACTCTGACCCTCAGCCCAGGCTCCTGGAGCCCTCAGGGAGTGGGCTCGGCCCTCTGCACACACAGTGGCAGGCCTCTCAACAGGTGCGGGTACAAGGAGTGGAGAAGTCAGAGAGCGTCTGCACCCCAGAGTCCTGCATCCAAGCCTTGATGTGGTCCACACACAGCCCATGCAACATCTCACCACCCAGTGCCACCCTCACAGTGTGAGGGTCCCCAAGGCCATTGGCCCCTCCCAGGCCAGGCAGAGTCAGCACTTCCCTACTGTAACAAGATTGTCATTGTCAGTTGTCACTTAAATACAATTTGAATGTTCAGAAGAAAATTTGAGATCTGGTGAAACAAAATTGCTTGTCCCCAGGGAGCACTCTTTGGTGATGGCTTCCATGTTTGTCCCTCTGTTGTGATATGAGGTGTCCAGCGTGTCATCATGAGGATCCTGAACATGATGTCTGTGGTCACCTAGCCCTCAAAAGCCTTAAGAAGTAGGGGGCGATGTGGCCACTCATTTCTGGCCACGGCTGCACCGGATCATGCATTGACTTCACAGGGGCTGATCTGCTCTTGAGATACTGGATACAGTGTAATCGAGGCTCAGGAAATACCACAGGGCAGAAGTGAGGAAAACTTTTCCAATACCTGGCCAAAAAAGCAATGCCACCTGAGTAGCTCCATGGGGGTGGGTTCTGCACCTGCACCTCTGCTGCTGAGCAGAGACCAAGCCCCTGTGTAGAAAGAAAGTGTCCTTGCCAGAAGTCAGGAGAGCACACAAAGCTTGCGTTGAGTTCCCTCACGGCTCTTCATCTGAGGTCTTCTGCCTCCCAGTGCCCGCCGCAAGCACCTTCTGGCTCCTCACCCTCCTAACCCAGGTCAGCCTCTCTGCAGCTGGAACACTGCTCTTTTAATCTGGTGCTCTGTCCATTACCAACATAGCATGTTAGCTTCTGTCTTTCAGGTCCAACAGTGGCTTACGTATTTGTACTGTAGTTCCTTTAAACACTTTTATTTTCTAAGTTCTACTTTGACCTCTGTTCCCCTTCTGTATTTTTACTCCATAAAAATTTTACATGTGAAATGACTTTCCTGATTACTTTTTAATATGTTTTCCTATAAATTTAAAGCTTCTTAGCCAGGGATGGTGGCACACTCCTGTAATCCCAGCATTTGGGAGGCTGAGGCAGGAGGATCAGTGCAAATTCAAGACTAGCCTTGGCTACAAAAGTGAGCTCCAAATCAGCCTGAACTGCATAGTGAGACCCCATCTCAAAAGGACAAAAAATAAATAAACAAATAAATAAATGTAATGCTTCTGCATAATTTCAGATTTTAAAACTTTTAAAATTTAGTATAAATATATTTTTTTAGTTCTTCTTTACTACAGAAATAATACATAGTACATTTTGGAATTTTAATGTAAAACACAATACCTCCCCATGAATGGGTAGTGGCCAGAAATATTCATATCTATTTAAACAAGATATGACTAGATAATTATGAAGAATAAGACACACATGCACATGTATCTTGAATACATGTGTCTGCTTGTGTGTGTGTGTGTGTGTGTGTGTGTGTGTGTGTGCATAGGTGAGTGTATGAATAGGTAGGTGGGTAGGTAGGTAAAGCCAAAATTGCCACCTGAAGCAATGGGCAAAAGCCAGGCAGGACTATCCCTTTGTATTCTCAAAGCTCACGTGTGGCTATGCAATATACTTGTGACAGCAATGGAGTGGCCCAGATGCTGTAGCCAACTTATCTGGATTTGGAAGACAAGGGGCTCAGGTGAGAATTAAGTGACCATAGTGGTGTTACAGCTATGATGAAGACAAAAAACAAAGATCACCTCTGTGGGTAAGATGAAAAGAGCTCTGTGTGTGTGTGTGTGTGTGTGTGTGTGTGTGTGTGTGTGTGTGTGTGTAGAGAAGTGTTTCCACTAAATTCGTAGCATCCTCCCACATCCCTTCCTTGGCACATACATGTTCCATTTCCTGATTATAATTCCAATCGAAACAGCTCATCTTTTGGAATTAAGAAATGGAAAAGTCCCCTGAGATCCACTCAGGCCATACCTACAAGGCATGATTATGACTCTATTGATAATTTCCCAATCAAATAGATTTTTTTGGTCATCATAGGGTCTGAGTGCTATAAATGGCAAAGCAATCAATGAGATTGATGTTATTTGAGGCACCTTAACAACTGAATTGGGTCAACCATGCATGTGTCCATAGATAGCTCATTGATTGGCTGTTATTGTGGCTGATAAAACCAAGTCAACTGGAAAAGAGCTCTTTCAGCCAAGTCTTGCAGACAACTTTAAGTCTTTAGCATGGAAGCACCCCAGATGATTGGCCTCTTGAAATAGCAGGTGGCCCAAGCCTAGAGGGAGCATGGCCACACAGGAGGCCCAACCATGAAGATTCGAGTCCAAGAGAACTCTAGCTCTCACAAATACACTCATGAAAGTATTAAGTAATGGGCTTCTTATGGCTGAGTTAATTAATCCTTTCAGTATTTTAATACTCATCTATGACTCAAAAGACAGAATGACCTCTAGTTTTTGCTGCAGGGATGAGGTATGTCATTCGGGCAATTAGCAACCAGACTTCATGGAAGACATGTCACTGAATGCCCAAACCCTGTATCAGTCTTGTCCTACCACAGAAACTTCTGGTAGGGCTATAGCTAGGCAAAGGATTTATACAATCTGAAGAGAAGCCAGAGTATAGGGCTGTAGGTAGGGACTGAATACCCTCACTGGCCCAGGTGCACTCCTCGACAGCTGCCACCCCACAGCATTGCCAGCACACTCAGGAGGAGGCAACTGGGCACGTGCAATGCTGCCTCACACTCGCCCTAGATCTTGGACTCAGGCTTCTCTCTAGAGGCAGTATGGATTCAGTGTTGTCCAGTGAGGCAGGTAACTGTCTTTTTGATGACACTTTGCATATTTGTGGGTTGTGCTAGGAACTGGGAAACTTGACAGAAAAAGCTCAGAAATGTCAGCAGACTCATGAATGGTCCTGGAAGCAAATCTACAGTGAGCCTGGGACTTGGAGCAGCTTTGGCTGACACCTACTTTCCAGCAGAAGCTGATTTTGTTTTCCATGGTTGTGTTAGACACTTTCCTATAGCTGGGACACAGCATCAATGCACACAGTTTAGGGCAGGAGAGGTGCATTTGGTTCATGGTTCCAGGGGATTCAGTCCATAGCTGACTGGCCTCACAGAAGGAGCAACATGGTGGACAGGCATGGTGAAGTGAAGATGGTAGCTGGGAAGCAGAGCAGCGAAATTGTGCTGGAGAGGAAGGATTGGGACAGGAGTGCGCTCCTGACCAACCCTGCCAGACCTGAGGTTGAGCTTCACTCATCCCCTTGGTGAATCCCAAGACAATCAAGTAGACAACTAAGCTTAACAATCATGACAGCATTGGTTATAAAAACATCAAAGCCCAGTGCTAGGGAAAGAAACCATGAGTCAAGGTGAAGCTGAAGGAAGAGATGGGGGCCTGCATCTGCTCACTGTGCCAAGTGTCCTTCTGCTCTTGGCATTTTAGGGCACCTCAGGGAATCTGCATCTATAATTCTATTATTGTATGCTGAGCATTATTCCCTATGCATATTTCCATGAGATCCTCTAAGGTTCTTCTTGATGATAATGACATTAATGTGCAGAAAAGTTGAGGTTCACAGCAAATACAAAGCTTGGTTCAGCCGGGCGTGGTGGTGCACGCCTGTAATCCCAGCACTTGGGAGGCTGAGGCAGGAGGATCGATGCAAGTTTGAGACCAGCCTGGGCTACAAAAGTGAGCTCAAGGCCAGCCTCAACTGCATACTGAGACTCTGTCTCAAAAAGACAAAAAAAAAAAAAGAAAAAAACAAAGCTTGGTTCAGCTCCTGTGGTCTGCACAGTGCCTGACAGATGGACAGACTCAATGCAATGGGCTTTGTTTGTCCTGGAGCCCTAGCTGGAAGACCATTACACCCCCAAACAAGTGTTTCTCCAGCTTTGTCCTTCCAGGGTTGGTCTGAGGTCTCTGAACTATGGAAGCCTCCTTTTAGCCAGCTGTCTTTAGAATGCATCTCTTTTTGTTTCAGGACTCTGAATCTCTGGCCTCTTAAGAAAAAGAAAAAGCAAAAAACCTCATCATGTACTGCCAGCAGCTCCTCCAGCCTCCAAATATGCAAACACGTGCACTCTCTGGGGCTGCTAGATCCAACAGAGAAGCCCAACTACATTTGAATTCAGATAGATGGTGGGTAATCTTTATGTACATGAGCCCCAAGCACTCGTTTTTCCTATAAAACTATTCACCTTTTATCTGAAATTTAGGTAACTGAGCATCCTATAGTTTTGCTTACTAAGCCTGGCAGCTCATACCTGTGCTTTCTTTCCGTAGACACATGCTCCCACATGTGGATTAATAATGCAACATGTGTGTGCACACCATTACACAAACATGTATAGGTAAGAAGCCAACATCTGTTCCAGTAGCTCACATGGAAAAGGGACTTCAACTAAGATCACTAAGTTCTAAATGAAGCCACATATGCATCAGAGCCCCTGCTCCTGGAATTCGGAGTTGTTGAGTTTAGTTGTGTTTGGGGAGACATGCTCACCTCCCCAGGGTTGTGCAAGAATCCAGAATAGAGGCAGTCATGTTGTCATGGGTCATGGGAGCAGGTACTATCTCTCTGGCCCTGACATCAGTCTAGGCAGTAGCCCAAGCTCCATGGACTACAGCAGTGGTGGGGAGGCCCTTTTGTATGGCTATCCACTCAGGCCATTCCCACTCAGCTTTCCCAGTTCCTGTGGGAAGGAACATTGGCTTGGTCCCTCTCCCGGAAAAATGCCTTGGTCCTGTCCTCTCAGTGTCACAGGGCCAGTCTGCTTCTCCAGAAAACCCCAGCTTCTCTGTCTGAAAACCTGAGACTTTCTGAAGCAGACCTGTGCTTCTTGGTTCAAGACAACAAGAGCCACCTCCAAAGCAGACAAACCCAGTGCCTAACTGTTGCCATAGACAGAGAGTAGAGACATGGGCTCCGGAGAGGAGAATGGCATCAACCCCCACCACGCCCAACACCACGTTCGAGTAGTACGGATTCAGCAAAGGCTGAACTGGGGATGACAGGAACACAGCCAAGCAAGGTGCTTTTGAATCTTAATGAAGGCTCAAGACCTCCAGATGGAGAGAGGGCAGAGGCAGAGCTCCTGAGGCTGTGAAGCACCTGCCAGGGTCGGGGGCCACAGGGCCTGAGCTGAGGCCCCAGGTGCTAACCCCATGCAGAGGGCCAGGTGAGTGCCCCAGAGGGGAGCACCCCTCAACCCTCCCCTTGGGCCTGAGCCTCTGCTACATGCAGCAGGAGGTAGCTGGCTTGGCTCAGTGCTCCCTAAATCATGATACTCTCAGGTCACCTCCTGGTTTTCTACTGGATCAATGCAACTTTTTATTTTATTTATTTATTTATTTATTTTTTTTTATGGTGCAATGTCTCATACTCATAGTGATCCTCCTGATTTTTGCCTCTGTAGTGCAAAAATTACAGGGATGCACCAACATGCCTGGACTCCATCACCAGCTCAGCAGGCCCAAGGATGGGGCCGGCACAGCATGCAGTGCCAGAGCTGAAACCCTGACCACTGTGCTTACCTGAGCAAGCACTTAGTCTGCTAAGCCTTTGCCACCAGCCCTCAACATCATCATCTTAAAGAAATCTTTTATTTGAAAGGATCTATCAGCTTTAATGCACTATTTACACATTTCTAAAAATCACTGTTATATACATGTGTGTGTATATATATATATATATATATATATATATATATATTCATTGTTCTTTTGCAGTCAGCTGTAGTAACTTGGTTGTGGCTTTGGAATCAGACAGGGCTGCATTCAAGGTTTGTCTCTGCAACCTATGGCTCACTTGTTCTCAGATGGTGAACTGCTGCAAGCCCTGATTGTCCTCATCTGTAAGATGGGTGTGCTCAAGTCTGCCCAAAGGTGGACTGAAGGACACCAGCAATGTGCTACTTCCCAGAGGCCACAAGGGAAGGTCTGTATTCTGGGCTCAGGCCTTGGCCTGGCACAGTCCAGGTGGTGATGTCTGAAACCATCCTGCTTCCCGGACCTTGGGTTCCGCTGTGGCACAGGAGAACCCAGGCTTCTGTCCATGCCTGCTGTATCCCCATGTCTGCCTTGCACCCTACCTGGTGCTTCCTCCTTCCACCTGTACGCCCCTAGGGTCACAGGCACCATGCAGTCTAGAAGGGTCCCAGGAAGTGGAGGGCAAGGCTGGCATTAGGGTGAGCTACATACCAGGGCCTTCTGCTGCAGACCCCAGAGCAGACGCTGGGGGAACAGCAGCCACCTCAGCCCAGGCAGGGAATCTGTTTTCAGCTGCTAAGGCTGCTAATGAAATCAGGAGAACTCAGCCTCTCATGGACAGCAGTTGACTTCTTAGCCCAGGACTGGCCCAGTAGCCTCTGTGTTGCAAGAGCCTCTCCTCTCCCTGGTCCCTATTGGGGCAGGAAGCAGCTGGGCAGCTCTCAGGGCCTCTTTCTAGGGTACTCATACCAGCCCAAGGGCTCTGCCTGCCCAAATGCCCATCTCTTAACCACCAATACAATCACCTTGGGAACAGGAAGGCCAGGCCCATGGTGGCACCTGTGCCATAGTTTTGGCACCCTCAGCCACTTGCCAGCCCAGTGCCAGCAGAGCCTCCCTCATGGACCCTGTGGTACCTGAGCAGCAGTCTCCCAAAGGTATGTCTCCATGAACAAATGCCCTCAGATCTGGAAAGGAACCCTAAAGATCTTTAGGTGGACTGTCCTGTACCACAGAGTAGCCTCAGTCCAGGGCCAGGCATGCTGCCAGACAGAAGAGGGGCATAGCAGACAGCGCGGAGACTGAGTTCTGCCATCACCAGCCTCGCTGCACACAGAGCAGCCAGAGGCCAAAAGAGCCGAGAAGTTTGTCCCTTAGAGCCTTCCATACCTTGAATTTGGACTTCTGGCTCCAGAAGTATGAAGGAGTGTATTTCTAGGGCTTCACTGTTGATCCATGCTGTTGCTCTATGTGTAGATACCTTGAGGATCTATACCGTGGCCACAGGAAATAACCATGGCCCCAGACGCTTCCAGCTGGGACCTCCCTGGCCTGAGTTCCCACAGCAGCCCCTGGGCCACAACAGCTTCTCACCAGCTGGCCAGGGATGGCAGTGGCCCCTTCCTCATCATGAACACAAGCGCCCTCGCTGCTGTGCATCATTAGGCTTGGGTGGGGAGCAGCAGGGAGCTCACCGTGACCTGATTCGTCATAGGGAAGTGATCCCACCGGAAGTCGCTTGAGAGCAGCGCAATGGGGTCCCTGAGCAGCCAAATCCGGGAGTACTGCGGAAACTTCTGCCTGTGTAGGGTGTTGATGTTGCCGGGAAGACCTGTGCGGTAGTGCTTTCGCACTTGAGCTGCGAAGGGACTTGGAGGGCCACATCTCTGTGTGACCGTTTCTCTGTTTGCCTTCGTCATCTCAGGAGCCACCTTAGTTTCCCACCCGTGCAGCGGAGGGCACAACAGACCCATTTTCACAGGGTTGTGGTGCACCCTGCCGAGCCTTGTAAGTGGGCAGTCCAGCAGCGAGAGGCTCTTGCAGTCGACACTTCCGTCAGAACAAAGCAAAGCTGAGCCGCAAAGCAAGGAAGGTGCACGTTATGGAGTCAGACCGTGGCGGGTGTGTGAATGCTGACTCCAGGGCGGAAAAACAATGTGATACTGAGAAAAATCACCTGGCCTCAATTTTCTCATCTGTAAAATGGTGACAGGAGCACTTTCAAAGGAATAGCATGGTTGTCAGGAAATGAAGTGCGTAATGTAACAGCACCCCATGTGGTCACTCCTGTCTAGTGCTTGTACTGTTGGGCATTAGGTGTTTGGTCACTTACAGGGATCTTGTCAGAGAAGTGCTAGGAGCTTAGCCAGCAGGAGACAGCAGCAGGTCAGGGGCTGCCTATCTGTCTCCGGGTGAGGTCTGCTCTCCAACACTGCTCGCATCCTTGGCACTGCAGCTGGCAGCGGAGAAGGCGGCAGGCTTCAGCCCTGAGGAGAGGACCCCGAGGCCCCACAGGGCCCCACAGGACCCCACAACCCTGAGGAGAGGACCCCACAGCCCCACAGAGCCCCTGCCCCCAGCCCAGGCTGCTCCCTCCCTGCTCATGCAGAGAATGCTGCATGGGACGGAACAGGGGCCACCCAAGCCTTCTCCTGTCGCTGTCTGGGGAGGAGGCAGGCATCTCCACAGTGCCACCTTGGGTCGCTCAGAGCCACTTCTCCTCTCCAGGCTGAAACCCAGTGACAGAAGCTGCGCTTGTGTGACTGTGAGCTTTGTAGTCACCCAGCCTCCCTGCCACTCCTGAGAAAATCCAGGTTATGCCATGCATTTCCCAACGCTGCTGTGTAGCTTCTGCGACAAAAGCATTCAGCAAAGAAGCCATCCGGTTCAGGGGAAGGTGCATAACTGACCCAGAGGAGAAGGAGTTTCGGCGATGAGGCCTGAGCCTCGCACACTGCCCAGGCCTGAGCACAGAGACGTCCGTAGCAGCCGAGCCTCACCATCCACTCTGCCTCCCGCTAGGACCTGTTCCATCTAGCATGGGGCGCACCCTTTTCTGCGTTGGAAAAACCAGTGTCTTTGTTCCCAGAGGGCCAGGCACCCCAAGTCCTGCTGACCACAGAAGGCAACGCCTCGCACCCAGCACACGCTGCCTCTCTGTCCCTCCCCTCTTCCCCAGCACCAAGAGGCAGTGCAAAGTGTCCACAGTCACCAGGGAGGTCTGCATCCTCAGCAGCATGGTTTCTCCTGGGCACAGAGGTGCTGCCTCTGCTGAGACCCAGCCTCCTCCCTGCTGCAGGAGGGAAAGGAGACACCCTCTGAGGAGCCCCCAAGGGCAAAGAGTGTCCACCACTGCCGCCACCGCCTCTGCGGTGAAGCCCTGCTGGGCACCCGGAGACAACTTTCCCTTTGTAGTCTTTCCGTCCTGATTGTCTCTTCCAGAGGAACCACTGGGGACTGCAGGAGACCGCTGCAGACAACGATAAATGCAGTCTTCAAAGCCACTCATCCATTCTTAATGGACAGCCCGTTAATTTGAGGTCTAGGTCATGAATTTGAATGCTATGCACTGAGCACCTCTTCAGCTAGAAAACCTGGTTTTGCCTCCGGGTAAATGGTGATTCATTAATTGTAATTAAATTAGGCTGGTAGCTTAAACTGGATGTGACAAAATGAAAATCCCCATATAAAACCTGAGATGCATATCACAGCCCTTCTGCCAATAACATCTAGTTTTTGTCTAAGTGGATTTAAAGGGAACAAGATGCCTCTTCTTTAGGAAAAAGCCCACCTCAGCTAAGTAGGGAAATAAATAACTTCTGAATGTTTCTGCCTTTCTTTTTCAGTCAGGCTTGGCAGAGCAGCCTGGATAGACTGAAAATGAGGGTTGAAGTGGCTTCTGAATACCTGGCCAGGGCCAGCATCCAAGCCAGGCCCTGGGCTTAGCTCTCACAGCCCCACCCAGCCCTGGTTCTTGGGGTGTAACCTGGGCTCAGCCCGGGCAACACAACGGCCCTAACAGAGGGCAGATGGCTAAGGCCCTGGATGGAAGCCAGCAGTCTGGGGATCTCCCCCTGCCTCATGTGGTAGCTTGTTGTTAATGTTGGGAGGTTTAGTTGCTGAAGTCCCTTGTCTCTGAAATAAGGGCATGTGAGGTCCCTTGGAGGTAGATAAGAAAGCAAGATAGGATCTCAGTGTGGAATGGACAGGCATGAAGTTTCCCCAGCACACACAGAGAAGCAGCCCAGGAGAGTCTCCAAGGATCCTGCACAATGGTGGCGCAGAGTCCAATACTCATTCCACTGGTTACCATCTCATGTTTGTTCCAGCCTCAAAGCTTATCAAAAGCATGGCTTCCATCATGGTATCTCTTGGAACAACTTGGTTTTGTCTTTTTGAGATAGGGTATCATTCTGTAGCTCAGGCTGGTCTTGAATTCTCAATCCTCCTGATTCAGCCTCCTGAGGGCTGGGGTTATAGGTGTGCTTCACCACACCCAGCCTAGAACAACTTTTGTAAAAGCAAAATGGAAACATATTGGTGTTGTGCCGGGGAGGTAGCTCAGTAGAATAAGCTCTTGCCGGGCAAATGCAGTGTTCTGAGTTCAATCCCTGATACTGTAGGAAGAAAGAGAGAAAGAGAGAAAGAGAGAGAGAGAGAGAGAGAGAGAGAGAGAGAGAGAGAGAGAGAGAGAGAGAGAGAGAGAGAGAGAGAGAAAGAAAAGAAGGAAGGAAGGAAAAGAAAAGAAAAGAAAATGTTGATCTGAGAAGCACTGTGCTGGTGTAGAATTATTAGTGAGCTATCATAGATTATTATCAGAGGTGACACAGCACAGAATGAAGGAGAAGATGGGTTTCCGGCAAGTTGTTGGACCTGTTGTTGGGCAAAACCACCAGGGAGTAATTGTGAGAGCACTTGGGGAGGACGATGGAGATGAAGCAAGAAGACCTCGGACAGACCGGCCTCCCCCGCACCGTCTCCCAGTGGCTCTCGCTTTGATGACAGCATGCAGAAGCAGATACTGACTGCGCTTGGCACTACAGGGTGGGGAAGAAGGCCTGGTGTCAGGGGAAGAGCTAGCAGGCAGGCAGGTGCTGTTCTACGAATGGGCAGAGAACCTCGGAGCAATCAGACACAGAAGGGCAGCTCCTGGGCTGGGCCTGGGCTGGGTGGAGGAGATAACTCACTGCTCTGCATGCCTGCCTGGCAAACCCAAGGACCCAGATTTGATTTTGATCCCTGGCACTGCATGCCATCTGCCCCTGAGCCCTGGGTACCCTGTGCTGGCCAAGGCAACTGAGTATGGTGGTACACCCCTGTAATCCCAGTGCTGGGGAGGCTGAGACAGGAGGATTACTGTGAGTCTGAGCTGTGTATTGAGACCTTGTACTAAATAAACACAGATTTTTATTATTTATTTATTTATTTATTTATTTATTTATTTATTTATTTATTGTCATTTAGAGACGGGGTCTCACTATGCAGTTCAGGCTGGCCTTGAGCCCCCTTTTGTAGTCCACCCCTTGCCAGCACAGCTGCTGTGTGCTTTGCTTAGCCCCAGACATGGCTCCCACATGAAGACGATAATGACTGCTGAAACATCTTCACTTAGAGGAATAGGAAAGGGGAAGACCAAATCTGCTGGTACATATTTGAATATATTTATGTCACAAAGTATGCAGAAGTATTTATAATTCCATAGCCCTCATTTCTGCACCTCATCACATGATCAAAGTTCCTCTTCCCAGCCCAAATTCCTTGTCCTTCTCCTTGTGTGCCCTCCTGGTGCTCCTCAGTGGGAGGATGGACGCTGGCTCCCCTGCTGGAGCAGCCCACGTGCCTGCAGTAACAGTTTTCCCTTGACTGTGTCATGCAGACGTCTTGGCAGAAATTTACTGCGGACACCCTTGGCATTGCAGCAAACCTCTCCTTCTTGGCATGAAGAGGGACTCTTCCAGGGCTGCCTCTGATCCAGGTCTGGATGGGGCAGGGCTGTAGCTTGATTGACATGACTTCCGGTCACCGCCTGAGCACGTTTGCATTTCCATGAAGTAGATTAACCATGTAATGCAGTGTGAAGGACACCATGGCCCATTAACCAAAGCCAAAAGCTCCTTGTGATCTGTAATTGCACACATTATAATGAAGAAAATCTCTGTGTGTGCCACTGTCAAATTTTTGTGCAAGTACACTTGAGTAGAAACATGCAGAATATTTTCTCCAGGGCCTCCTGATTAGCAGCTTCGTGTGTCTGTTCACCCACCTCGAGGGTCACTCTCCTGGGACGATGAGTGACAACAAAAATAACCATAATATCCACTGCTATTCTAGAACTCACTGTCTGCTAAACTCTCTTCTTTAAGTATCTCATTTAATTTTTATAACCATGCAGTGTTCTGCTGATGCAGAAAGACTCAACGTCTTCAGGCCCAGGAGCATGAGAAGCATAGTTCAAAGCACACAAGGGCTTCCAGTGGGAGCTCCCAGCCAGGGGTTGGCAGAGCCAGGGTCTGAAATCTTCCCCTCCGTGAGCTATCTTCCCCTGTACTGTGGACAAGAAAAAAGATAAATAACTCATAACTCAGCCCCTACTTTAACAACTTCAAGGGGGGGACCTCAGGATTTGCACGATGCAAATCTCTGCAGCGTGTGGTGCAGAACAGCCAGCCAGCTGGTCACCCTGTGCTGTGAGTCTGCTAAGCAATGGGCAGTCTTGGGGGGAACAGTCATGACGTGGTGGAACTGAAACAGAACTGCGATTATTGGCGTGATTTTAGCACATCGGTGAAATGCCATTGCTTGTCTTCAGGTTAGGAGGAAAGCTACAATTTGCTTCTCAGGGACACTAAAAGGAGTGACAGTCAGGGACACCCGGTGTATGGTGCAGGGCTGCAGTCAACACCCTCCTTACTGCTGACTCTGGAGAAGCCTCACAGCCAGCATCAGGGGGAGCGTGCATGCGTGTCCTGGTCTAGGGAGCTCTTGGTTTATCACTGCCGACTAGGGCACCTGTGCCATTCAGCACTCTTGCATGTAGCCTGGGTTTGAGCAGTGAGTTCCATGGAAACTGAAGGCAGACCAAGGAAACCAGACAGCGCTCCGATGCCGGAGGATCTGCCCTTGCCCTCTGCTCTGCACAGGGCTAAGCCAGAGTGAACCAGACCCAGAAGACGGCTCAGTGTGACATGCACAACTGAAGGAAGAATGAGATCGTGGTCTGCTGGGCTTCTCACAGAGTTGGTGGACCCACTCCACAACATTTTTCTCGAAGGGTGTGACAATGCCCCAAGGCCCTGAGAGGGCTGGCATGAACTGCTTTCTCCCTCTGTGGAGGACACATTTTAGGGACAGGCTAAGCATCCCCAGAATCCAGCTGTGGTGTGAGTCTGAGCATACTGACCTTACGCCGTCAGCCATGAGCTGCTCGCGGAAGACTATAATAGAGGAAAGACTGGGCCAGAAGTACCCAGGCCGCACTAAGCGGGCACTGCAGGGAAGGGGAGAGGAAGAGAAAGCGGGGAGATAGCACTTAGTGGGGAGCAGAGGAGAGGAAGCCACAGTCACTGGCGGAGCCCAAGGACCTCAGCCTCCCTGCTGCCCGGTACCACAAGGTCGTTTGCTCTGAGGTCGCCTATCCCAGTGTACAGCTGCAGACGGAACTCTCAGCCCGGCCTCCCACTGCAAGGTGAACCCTCCCCGCAGACAGAGGCGTCGGCAGGCGCCCTGTGGAGGTCCCGGGATGGATGGCTTCCTCAGCTTCCTGAGTGTGTATGCAAGTGATGTCTCCTCACCGGCTTAATCTTATTTATTTCTCTCTCTGCCTCCAGATGGAAAGCCGCTCAGCCATCTCGCAGGAGCCTGGCTTCTGCTTCCTGCTCTGCTTAGCCCTGAGTGCTTCCAAATGAGGAGCGGAGTCTTCAGAGAGGGAAATGGTTCGGAGTCTGCCAAGGAAGTCACAGGACATCTTCAGCAATTTTAATAATAGCTTCAGAGCAGAGGTCAGTGTGATCTGGTAACCGTGGCAGACAAAAGCCTGTGGACCTTCACTGCCTCAGAGAAGAGGGCAAGGTGGCCCTTATACACACACACACACAGGACAAGAGACAGAATGCCTACTCCTGGGCTGTGTTAATTTATCAGATAAACAAAGCGTGAAGTCTGCACATGGATGCCTACCTCCGATTCCAGTATTCAGACCTCTCGCATCTCAGTCTGTATAGAACACACCTGTATTAATTTGAAACAGCTTCAGTGAAATTAATAATATTTACTCTAAATATGTCTGAATTCTTACTATGTATATAAAAGTGACCAATAAGGCATTCTTTTGCTCTCTAAATTCTGGAAGGAAATTACGTGTGATAGAACTCTTTGATCTACATTTTTTAAGAAAATGTCCCTGGTCCACCATACCTGTCACAGACTGGCAGGAGCATTTAGAACTCCCAGTGGGCTGGCAGCAGTATGCACAGAGCCTGTCATCCTGAGAGGGCAGTGGGAGGACAGTGCTAGTCCCCTCCAGAGGCGAGAGTCCTGCACCGCCAAAGCCAGGATGCCTGCTGTCGGCAGGTGCGAGTGCCCTGTAACACCTGCCATCTGTCTGCAGATGAGCAAGACAGGCTGCAAAGGAGGATGCCATGAGGACCACACAAGGGAGCATTCTTGCCCTGCTCCAGAGGGCGAAGTTGCATCCTGGGAGGTGAGCAGGGAGCACCGCTCCAGGCACGTCCAGGACCCTGGATGAGTGTGAGGCCAGCATAGGCCGGCACACCACCTCTGTGTGTCCGCCTGGGACAGCATTCTGGGTGAGGCAGCGCCTCGCAGCCCCCAGCCACACAAAATGGTGCCATCTCCCTGCAGTCCCCATGCCCTCCCACCTGGTGATATAGTCTGAGAATGTGGGCACTGCCCGTGAGGGTGGAAAGGTGAAGCCAGCCGTCTTTAGGCTGCCTGCCCCAGGGTCGGGGTAGCACTCACACCCATAATTCCACATTACTCAGACCCATAATGCCAGCCTAGGATCATGAATCAATCGCACACTCTAGACCCACTCCCCAGTGCTGCATGAGGCTTTGGAGGGACAACTACACACAAATCATAGTAGCCACACATCATGTGTGTACTTCTTATTTGTCGGAGTCACTCGGACTCCTACCTCCCAGGGTGACAGCCTGTTGGCTGCACGCTTGTGAGCCTCTCATCTTCCAGGAAGAAATAACTCCACATTTTGGTGTCTTCTGTGTTAGAGTTTAGGTCCAAGCCAATGTGGAAAGGGTGCAGATTTTATCATTAATATCCTGACGTACTACTTCAGGATGATAGCAGATAAAAAGAAGATGCACACGAGCACTACACACACCAAAACATTATGCATGGCTGCTGTTATGGCTTGTGTGTAGTTGTCCCTCCAAAGCCTAAAGCGGTCACTGGGGTGCGGTTCTAGAAGTGTGTGATTAATTCATGATCCAAGGCTGGGATTACGGGTCGGAGCACTGCTGGGACCATGGGTGTGAGGGCTGCCCCCACCCTGAGGCCGACAGCCTGAAGGTGATAGAAGGAAAGGCCGCAGGCTCAGCTCTGCCACCTCGGCCGCTGCACCTCCCTGCTGCCTTGGCTCTCTGCTGTCTTCTGCTGCCATGAACGGCTGCCCTCTGCCCTGTGCCGCTCTGCCTTGGAGCCAGCTGAATATGGACTGAAACCTTCACTAGCTATGAGCTAAGCAAGCCTTGCCTTCCTTAGTTTTGGGTGCCAAGTATTTTGTCCCAGCAATGACGAAAAAGTAACCAAGACAATGGCTAACCTGTGTACATATAATGATGTCTAATTGTAGTAGGAATCAAAGAAATGTATATTATGACAGGTGCAAAATTCACTTTATCATAATGGAAATCATAAAGTGATCATACCAAGAGTGTGTGGGTGGGTGGGTGGGGGGAAATAGACGGCTTCCTTCCTTGGGTGCTAGGAGAATAAGCTCTATACTCCAGGAGATGATGTGGGGAATGGGTATCAAGTATCAATACACAAATGCTTCCTTCTCAATAACTCACACCTAGCAGCTCACTCTGGGACTCTGCTAAGGAGTCCTAAGTCCTAGCTGCACAGAGGCCCTGACATGGGACAGTGGGCAGAGGTTCTGTGGGCAACAGACTGCTCCAGCATGTGCGGCAGAGGTCCAGGGCTGGTTTGAAGCCATTGTGTAAAGGGACACCATGTGGGCAGAGGGCAGACAAAGCCTCAGATTCGATGCAGTGAGTTATGAAGTGTAGAAGCAGCAGAAAGCATGGGTGCTGATGTGCAGCCCTCTGCAGCCAGAAATACTTGGCCCAGAGTGGCCAGAAATACTTGGCCCAGAGTCAGAGCAGTCCCAAGCAGCCATGTGGGTGAAGAGAGCTTTGTGGGGTTTGTTTTCTCTTCAAAACTTTAGTTATTGCATCGTTCAGTTTCCTTACCTCTGGCTCACTTCGAAACAGCTTGCTGAGTGCCTAGTGCCTGTGGTCAGACACTGTTCAAGGCCTCAGCTATAGCCCAGGGTGGGAGGCTCCATCCTCCCACCCTACATGTTACTGCACAGAGCAGGAGCGCTTGTTGGTGTCAACTGAATGCCCTGTGGAGAAGGCAGTTCTGCTTCTGAGTAAGGACAGGGGGAAGAAGAAGAGGAGGAGGGGGAGGAAGGTGATGAAGAGGAGGGGGAGGGAGGGGAGAGGGAGAAGGGGAGGAGGAGAAGGGCTAGGGGAAGGAGGAAGAGGGGGAGGGAAAGGGGAAGAGGGAGAGGGGAAGGAGGAGGAGGGTGAGAAGGAGGAGGATGAAGAGGAGGGGGAGGAGGAGGGGAGAAGAAAGAAGCGGAGGAGGAAGATGATGAAGTGGAGGAGGGGGGAGAAGGGGA
>PVJA010014782.1:10854-46823 GCA_004027025.1 Myocastor coypus | reverse complement strand
GGTTTTATTTTCTTGTATATCTCTTTGAAACTGTTTCATGCGATCTATGTCTTTCCTATATTGCTCCGTCAGGGAGTCCATCATTTTTCTATTCTCCTCTAATTTTTTATCGATGTCTTCTTTAATAGTATTGAAGTCTGTCATTATGGTTATCCTTTCTGTCTCTAATACAGAGATTATTTCTGTTCTGTTCTCCTTTTTACTTTTGTGTGGTTGTTCCCCTACTTGGGATGCTATTGATTTAGGCATGTCTTTGTCAACTTTAGATATTATTTCTGCTCTGATGTCCTCTATACATTTCTCCAGCCGTTTTTCCACTTCATGTATATTTCTTTTTTTACTTCAGATGTTATCTCTGATCTCAGTTGCTCTATAAGTTTCTGCCCTTGTGTGTGTGCCTCAGATGTTACCAATTCAGAGGTTTCATCCATATGGTTCCTATTTTCTTCCATGATAGTGTCTTCTGTATTTGGTTTGGGTAGGCACGGGCCCTGAGATTGCATCCCACTCCTTGTTGTTATCATTTTGTATGGAAGTGGCCTCTGCACTTTGGTGGCGTTATGATTTGTCTATGGGCGTTTGGTCTGGAGACTCCAAGCTGGTTCCTCTACAGAGGTTCCTGACTCTGTGCTGGAGCTCTGGCTGCTAGCTTCTGTGAATCCCGGCAGGCGTGGTCTGTAGGTGGAGGTGGAGCTTTGGGATTGAGTAGTCCTGGTAGGCTCGTGGACCAGATCGGTTGCCAGACAAGATGTTTGATGGGTTCGGTGCTGGAGGTTGGCTGGGACTCGGTGGACGATGCCCATGTTTATAGCACCATTATTCATAACAGCCAGAAGCCAGCCCTGATTCATAGTTCAGGTCCTTGATCTTAATCCTGGAAGAGCAATTGCCGCATCCTGGGATGTACTGTTGCAGTTCTTCGAGACACTGCCGTCTTCCATCATGGCCACCCCCATTTTGTACTCCCACCAGCAATACATAAAGACTCTCATTTCTCCACTTTCTTCTTGTTATCTGGTCACAGACAAGAAGGCTGGGGGTCATGGGAGTGATTGCTTCCTCAGAGACACAAACCTACTCAGAAGCAAAGCCTGAGTGGAAAGAGCGGATTCCTGAACCCAAGCCCATTCCACTTCCTTAGAACAGCAAAAATAGAATCTCATCGACATCCATAGGAATCAGAACTGCATCTGGGAAAGAATTTGTTTCCGAAGGTGCTTGGGGTCAGGACAGCTCTGTGTATGCTCTTGGGAAATCTTGGAGAAGACGTGTGTATGTGCCGTTGACCAAAGCTGATCCTCTTGACTTACTTAGCAATGGTTCATTTCTTTCTCATCCGTTATTCACTCACTTAACAAGTGTTTCTTAAGTACATGTTAGATACCACCCATGTTTCCAAGGGGTGTGAGTAAGGCTGCCAGGAATTCAGATTCTAGAAGGAGGCAGGCATAAGCAGAAAAAAATAAAAGGGTAGTTTCTATGTGCGCAAAGGAGGGAGATGGGGTAATAAAGTAGGGAAGGAGTTACCTTTGGGTAATGCGAGGTCTGTCGGCAAAGTATGACATCTAAGCTAAAACGGACAGTTGAGAAGGCATCAACCGTGTGAAATCTGGTGGGAGAACAAGTGGTACGTGGCTTTGAGAAAAGTTGGACCTAACAGGGGCTGAGGGAATTTTTTTTTTTTTTTTTTTTTTTTTTATGAACCCTTTGGCATCATAGAATGATAAAAAAGACATCAACATCAGGAGGGGAAGACATTCACATAACAAAGGGACAGAGGCAATATCCTGAGGCAGCACAGAGACCTAGGACACCGCCACCCTGAAGCTAACTTTACAATTTTGTGAACAAATCTCTACTTTTTGCTTCAGAGGATATGGGATCAATGGGGACAAACGACATCCAAGCAGATGAGATTGCACAGGAGACAGGCACAGATAGGTCCTAGCTGCAGAACTCACAAATGAACAAGGGAGGAGGAGCCAGGTTAGATAACTCCCCATCATTGATGACAAATGCAACCAAAAGGGGAATGTAATTCACTGTATGGCAGAAAGGAAAACTCCAATAGGACAACAGTATTGCTAATCATTTTTAAAATGTGGTGATAAGTGTACAAGAAGCCTTATAGTTGCAAATTCCCAAATGAAATCCTGTGTTCCAGCTTCCCCGTGGCATGTCACCCTGTATTCGGGGAACAGCAGCCCTGCTGAACAGCGCTGTTGCCATGGAGTTGTGCCAGCTGAGACGCCAATGCAGCCAGTCTCCTCTTGGCACCAGGCTTCCTGAGATGCTGGATTCAGCGTCAGCAGAGGCATGCAGGAGTTCTTTTTCTGCATGCAGACCTCTGTGATCTCTGTCAGCCCCAGCCTCACTCTGGATGCGACAGCCTGGTGTCAATCCTCGAGACTCCCCAGCTCCTCACCGGAGCCCTCCTGACACCTTTGGCTCCCAAGGCAATTGTTTTGGTTCCCCTGTCAATAGCAAGCTCGGCACCAAAGTGATCATTTGAGCAAATGGTACAGTTCGGAGCAGTGGGGTGATGAGTTTTGCCCAATAGAGACTGTTGGGAGGCTCTGGGGTGTGTGCCAGGAGGCCAGTCTCAGGGCCAGCAGCAGAGTCATCACAGAAAGGACAAAAGGCGGGACCTCAGCGACCAAGAGCCTCCAGCTAGCAGGGAAAATTCTCCCTTTTAACCAGACACCCTAAGGCACAGAAAACATTTTCCTTGTGCAACCAGGAAAAAAATACGGATGGGGGTAGATTCTGAGACCTAGCTGGCCAGTGTTCAGAGTGACTGTCACAGCTGTGACCCTGTGTCTCCTCACTGACAGCTCTAGAGCCAGGCCACCTGGGTTCATGTCCTGGGCTCATCACTCACCTCCTGCATGCTTCTCTGCCTCAGTTTCCCCATCTATATGAGAAGAATGACAATGGATTTAGAAGCAAGAAACCAAACATAAAAGGGGTGATACTGCCCCATTCTACTCATGACAGTGACTCAGAATAGCCAATGCACAGAGACAGAAAGTACAACAGGGTTTACCAGGAGGAGCTAAGGGGAGGATGGGGTTCTGCCTAGCGAGAGCAGAGTTTCTACATAGGCTGTTGAGACACTTTGGAGATGGGTGTCGTGAGGCCTGCCAGGGATGGCAATGTACTGAATGCCCCTAAACTGTAGACTGAAGTGGACAAAATGGTAAATTGTGCATTCTACATATTTTGTCACAATTAACGTGTATGTCAGACTTCAATTAAAAGCACCACTCCTGCCCTACAAGAAAAAGTGAGTGTAATAACATTGTCTTTCTCAAAGAGCTCTTCTAATGTTTGAGAGTTTAAACAGCACACCAAGAGCAGGGTTTAGGAGAGGGATCCTTGAAGTCCCTGCTGGCATGATTACAGAGCCAACGAGGCATTGCAGGCCCTATTTCGGCTAGCCACAGACCAGTGGCCTCCTCAGACTGTAACACAGGTGAAAACTTATGGCCCAGCCAGACTAGAGCACAGTGCATGACGTGTCTGTGCCTGTGCTAGCCTAGGCAAACCCCCTATGCCATGCATGCACAAGTTCAGCACATATTATTATGAGCAAGGCAGGACATTTGAGAATGCTAATGAAACAACTACATCACTGTTTTAAATCCTTGTTATGCTTTTCACCATTGTTGGAGTTCCCATTATTTTAGGGTCATAGGAAACTCAGCATATGTAGCCTCCCACACCAGGTGTCGCCTCATTTCTGGCTTGCTCCGTGTTGCCTTGGCTAGATGTAATCTTGTGTTATTTGGCTTCACATCATGGGAATAATAGGCCGTACCACATACCCATGCTAATGTATGCTGTGTGGCAGGCCACACCATGTGTGTGTGTGTGTGTGTGTGTGTGTGTGTGTGTGTGTGTGTGTGTATGTTTGGCATAGTGTAGGATGTTTCCACCATGACAGCATCACCTAAGGATGTATTTCACGGAATGGACTATCATTAGTAAGCGAGGTCTGGATTCCAGCTGATGGTTTGCGGCTGGCACTGTCACTTCACTGTCACTGTGTCACCTGTCTTCTCATTTTTCCCTTATGGCCAGCTGGAGATGCACAAGCTCATTCAGGCACCTCCCAACTGCCCACAACACCCAAATCCACTAAGTAACTGTTGCCCACATCTCTGGAAAACAATCTGTTCACAAAGTCATTGTATCTGCATCACAGTGACAAGAATACAAGTTATTTAAATTTCCATACATGTATTTCCATAATCAAATATCGCATCACTAGCTAGCCCATGAACAGTGCTTTCATACCAAAACTTATTATGGGGGCTGGGGAGATAGCTCCGTGGCACAAGTGCCTTCCTGGCAAATGCAAGGTCGTGAGTTCAAACCCTGGTCCCACAAAAAAAAAAAAAAAGACTTATTACAAAGACTCCATTTTTTTTTTTTTTTTTTGAAGAGCCACTAGTACACAGGTCTCCTTATTTTATTGTTGTTTTGCTTGTTTGTGTGTGTGTGTGTTTGGTTTGTTTTTTGTTTTTTTGGTCTCTATTATTCTTAGCTAACACTTCCATTTTGAAAATTACAATATTGATCATAATACAGTATTACTAATGAACTTCACCAACTATCATGAGCTGAGTTATGATCCCTAGAGATATTAGGAGAGTCCACCTGGATCTACGAATGTAATCTTATTTTAAATACGAATTTCTGCTGATATAATCAGGTAAGGGTGTCAATACAAGATCACTCTGAATTGGAGTGGACTATAAATCCAAAGATGAATGTTCTTGAGAGAGAGAGAGAGAGAAAGAGAGAGAGAGAGAGAGAGAGAGAGAGAGAGATAAATGGCCACAAAAAGAAGTCCATGCAAAGACAGAAGATAAGACTGGAGTTACAAAGTCACAAACCAGCAACCACAAGGCTATAGAAATGGCGAGCGCAACGATTCTTCCTCAAAAACTCCCAGGGTATCTGGGCCTGCACATCACACTGAGTTTGAACTTATGGCCTTCAGAATGCTGAAGTGACATTAACCTTTTGTTATTTTATGCCACCAGTTGTGAGATCATTTGTCAGTACTGCTTCAGGAAACTAAGACACCTGCTGCATAATTTCCTAGGAGATTAAAAGACACACCAGCTTCAGGGTTGGCTCTCCTGGCCCTTGCTTGATTTCCATCCTTCATTAGAGAAGTTGGGTGAGGATTTATTCAGAGTTAGAACGCCAAGATTTCAGGGCAAATTAAGTACACAGGTCACATGGCATCTGCCTTTCTCAGCTCTGTAAACCAAACTATTGCTGCGGTTTCAGTGTTTGTGCCTCCTGGAACTGAACTCCTAAGGCAGCAGCAACAGGAGGATGCGGGGCCCTTAGGAGGTGCTGAACTGGAAGGGCTCTGCCTTCAGAATGGGATTAGCTCCCTTACAAAAGGCCTGAGGGTGTCAGTCTGCTCTTGGGGTCCTCCCCAGAAGGTGCAGTAACAGAGTGACAGGGCTGGGAGGTCTTACATTGGATTTCTAGCTGGGCCTCTTAACTAACTGGATGAGCTTGAGAAATTAACAAAACCTAGACTTTTCCCTGCTGCTTTGTTTGACTCAAGGTTTCACAGTTATCTTCCAGGCTGACCCTGAACTCATTAGGTAGCCCACATTGGCTTGGAACTTGCAATCCTCCTGACTCAGCCTCCTGGGTGCTGGAATTACATGTGTATGCCACCAATGCCCACCAAAAATAAGGAGTTCTGAGGGCCACAAAATGCTGCCAGACAATTGCCTAAAGAAGATATTAGCTTAATCAAGTCTTAGTAGTACCTCAGAAAAGGGAAGTCAAGACGGGATATTGATCAGGTTTAGGGATCTGGTTCCAATGTCCTCAAGATGACCTCTACAGGAAAGCTATCTATAATTTAGCTTATTAGCCCAGGCTGGAAAATCTAGTTGAGCACATTAAAGAAAATCTTGAGGAATAAACCACAGTCTGGCAAGAGTGAACAGTTTACCCTGGTCAAGCACACTGTTACCTCAGATAGATGGGTCAGTGTGCATTTCCTGAAGAGAACAGAGAAGTTACTTATTGGTTGCCAGTCTTATGCTCCCAAGCAAAGTTTTCAAGGAGCCAGTAACTGAGTCATATCGACATAGATAGTCTCAGCTGTAAGGCTAAATAGTTATGTTGTTTTGATGTTAGTCCTTACAGTTCTTATGATAGTAACAACTACTAGCTGGTTGTCTTGTCGTGTCTTGTTTTGTTTTGTTTTATTTTGTTTGGAAACAAATAGCCTCACTATATAGCCAAGGCTGGCCTTGAACTCCCAGCCTTCCTCCTGCCTCAGCCTCCTGAGTGCAGGGACAGCAGGTGTATTTTCTGTGGCTTTTACCATGATATCATGGTCCCCTAGTGTCTGACAGGTAGCAAGGAATAAACCAGCCGTATTACTATCAATCGTCTTCTCTTTAGAAAGTTAAAAAAAATGCTGGGAAATTTTAATGATCCTCACATTTTTATGACTGTTTATAAATAATAACATGAACAATCTTGACTTTCCTATAGATCAGGAACTGCCACAGTATTAAAGTGGCTGGTAGAATCTGTACTTGTGGGGAGAAAAAAAAAAAGAAAAGCCATTGAGGACTCACTTTCTTTGTCATGATTCTGGCTGGCTGTGTGTTCACATCTCCCCCCCCCCACACCCCCCAAGAACTTCTGAGTCTGTACTCTCTGAGCTATGCACCTTTGGGAACAGGGCAACCCTGGCCAATGCAGAGGGGTGGGAAGAATGGTTTATTATTTGGAAATGCAGTTGTCTCTGTTCATCCACTGTGCATATGCTTGGTCTAATTAGCAACCTTTTCTTAAAAAGACAAAGCAACATCGCTTCAGTCTTTGGACGTGCAAAACCCAGAGGGATTCCTTTCTCAGTGTCCACACCAACTTCAAAACCCATAGACGGCACCTGGATTCCATCCCTAGGGACAGAAGGTGACACAGCTGGAAGCCTGCTCTATTCCTAGGCAGGAGGGACACTCAGTGCCCCCTGCAATGGTCACACAGGACCTGAGGTAGTGTGGTATAGGCAGAGGCACCACCCTGGCTCTGTCCCTGTCCCTGAACCCCTCACTCCAGTCTGAATCTTCCTTCTCACTTGACTTCCCCATTTGTACAGAGTGAGAAAGGAAATGCTTACTCACTGCTTGTTCTGTCATCAAAATCAATAAAATAATCCAAGTTCTTTGGGAGAAAAATTTTACTGACAAACAGCCATATGTATTTACAGGCTACAGTGGTTTGTGTGCATGCTTGCATGTGTGTGTGTGTGTGTGTGTGTGTGTGTGTGTGTGTGTAGTGGAATGATTAAATCAAACAAATCAACATATTTATCACCTTAACTATTGATGTGTGTGTGGTGAGCCACTTAAAATCTATTTTTCCTTCCTTCTTTTAATTATGATGAAATATACAATACCTTATCATTAGCTATACAGGTCACCAAATGTATTCATCATCTCTGACTGAAACTTGGAGCCTCTGATCCACACTTTCCCTCTTGTCACCCTGCCTGCCCTCCCTGTACCCAGCCTGTGGTAGGTGCCCTTCTACTTCTACCTCAGTGAGTTCAACTTTTCAAGATGGTACTCAGTCTTTCTGTGCCTGCGTTATTTCACTAAGCATGACTTCCTGAGGTCACTTTGTTTCAAATGACAGGATTTCTTTCTTTTTAAGAACTGAAATAGTACTCCATTATGCAGAAAGCTTTTCTCAATCCCAAGATACCATTGCTCTATGACAATGAAGGCAGGGTGTGGCAGTGACTCTTGACTGCCACCTTGACCAGCTGGAAAGTCACCTAGGGAACTAGCAAAACTTCCTTCTGTGTGTATCTGGGTGGGTCATGGAGGTGTGAACTTGGGGACTCTTTCTGCTCTCAGGTCCTTTCTCTCTGCCACCTTTCCTGCTTCCTGGCTGTCATGGAGTGAGGAATTTTACACCATCATACCCTTTGGCCATGATGTCCCTGCTTTGTAGCCAGCTAGTTGACTGTGGACCAAGAAGCCTGAAACTCCGAGCCAAATTAAGTGTCTTTGAAATTGTTAGCATTGGATATTTGTGTCCTGGCCTTAGGAAAGCTGGCCTATATAAAAGTGTATAATGTACTGGGAACTTTCATAGTTAAATTAATGATCCAAATCCTAATCTGAAAGAGTCTAACTGCACAGATTGCATTTAAGTGCAGCCACAAGTACTTTCCAAAGTATTAGACGTACTTAGCTAGCGATGAGATACGATAATGTGCAATCTATGTTTGTTATTTAATTGCTCTGAACATTTACAGATAATGCTATTTTCACTGTTAATTTATTCAGCTGTTTCAAAGATTTCCTAATCAAATGTGACTTCATTTCAGCACCTTATTTGAATCCCAAACACTTCTGACTACATAACTGAATGTCTAAGACTTAGGTTTTAGGATCTTCAGTTTGTATCCCACCTACTGTCCCCTGGCTGTGTATCCTTGGTCACGTTACTTGGTGTTTTGTACCTTGGTTTCCCAGTGATAAAATAAAAATAGTAGTCAGAGTCATATGCTAGCATAATTAGGAGTACAAACTGAGATAATTCATGTAACAAGGAGCCTAGTGCAGGGTAAATACATCATACATTTTGTTACCATTTTTTTTTATTTATTTTCCTTGAGACTACCTATGAGGGTTCTGTCATGTGGCATTCACAGTGACATTTTCCTAGGGGAACAACAATATGTGGGAGAATTGTAATGTTGTGTTGGGAGCCCTGGAAGTCCTGGAAACTAGGAAATTGATCAAATGTGTATAGCTGGGACTTGGCCCAGTGCCTAAAGCAAACAAGCTACCTCAGTCCTGAGATAAACATCCTATCTGCTTAAGGTCAGCTATCAGTCACTAGGCAAACTTGTGTTATGTGTTGCTAACTTTTTTTTTTTTTTTTGTCTTTTTGAGACAGGGTCTCGTTATGCAGTTCAACCTGGCCTTGAGCTCACTTTTGTAGCTCAGGCTGGTCTCAAACTCGCACTGATTCTCCTGCGTCAGCCTCCCGAGTGCTGGGATTACAGGCATGTGCCACCACGCCCAGCTTTTGTGTTGCTAACTTTGCAAAAGTCTAAAGAGACATAGGTTTTGTTGTGTGTGAAGTTAGTCTTACCCATCAGGTAGACCAGCGACTACATAGTCCAGCTTTTGTCTTCTTGTCCATCTTGTCTCATCTCTGCTGCCATTTCTCTCCAAGTAGGACCGGTTGCAGTGAGACCAATGGATCCCTACCTTTTGCACCCGATCAGGATGCCTGGTATGAGATAAGTGTGAGTGGAGAAACTATGGCTTTGCCCTTGGAAAGGAGCACAGGCAGGAGGTGAGCATATCTAGGTTTGAGATCCAGCCAAGCTATTAACTGCACAATCTCAAGGGAACTATTTCACCCCTCTGAACCTGTTTCCTCAAGAAAAACAAGGGGTCAGTGCCTGAGCTCAAAACAACATAATGTAGTGGAGAGAACCTCGGAGTGAGTAGCCAGGCTTGGTGGAGCACAGCTATAGTCCCAGCACTCTGGGAGGCTGAAGCAGGAGGATTGCACATTCAAGCCCAGTGCCAAAGAGGAGAAGAAAGAGAAGAAGAGGAAGAAGAAGAGGAAGAAGAGGAAGAAGAAGAAAAGAAAGAAAGAAAGAAAGAAAGAAAGAAAGAAAGAAAGAAAGAAAGAAAGATCCTAGAACAAGAGTCCAGATTCAAAGTCAAAGTCAAAGCACAGCACTTATTGACTATAAATTACATAACCTCCTAAGCTTGGTTTCCACAACCAGAAAATGGGCAGAAAAATGAAATACTTCATTTCCAGGTTTGTGCTGAGTATAAAATTAGATAATTGATAAATGAAGAAGACATTTTGTAATAAATGCTACATAAAAGGGTAATTTTTACTAATAAACTTTTACTTAAACTTCTTTGCTAAATCTTTCTATTTTCCCACAATCTTTCAGTAGTAGTTGTGTTCCTACACGTAGAATCCCATGGGTTGGACCCAAGCCCTAAAAGTACATTTTTGCCTCACAGACTTTCTACTGTTAGCAGCATCTTCTCTTTGCTAGAGGAGCAGATATACATCTCGAGTTTGGCCCCAATGTCTTCATCTGAGTCATGATCCTTTGTGAATCAAGAAACATAAAATAGGGCCGGCCAAATTAAGATTAAAGCACCTGCAAGCAGGCGCAGAGACCAAAGGTTCATCCCCAGGCCTGCTGTGCCGCCCCACCCCTAGGGCACACTGAGACAACAATTGAGACTGGGCATGGTGGCACACCTGTAATCCCAGCTCGTAGGAGGTTGTAAACAGGTGGATCACTACAAGTCCAATCTAATAGTGAGACCCTGAATATGCTGTAGACCCTACCCTAAAATATAAAGGTGGGGGAAAGGAATGTAAAACATCTAAGAAGTATCTTTTTGTCTATTCCTTCTTCTTCTTCCTCCTCTTCTTCTTCTTCTTCTTCTTCTTCTTCTTCTTCTTCTTCTTCTTCTTCTTCTTCTTCTTCATACAAGCTATATTAGGTTATGTACAACCTAAAGAATAACTTGCATCTGTCTTGGGATTTCCTAATACTTTATGTTTTTAAGGGACTATGTGAGTATGTTATAGGATAGGAGAAGTTTGTCCTCACCAAAAAGGGCCTCTGCTATAGCTCTGACACACATAGGTGCATACACACACATACACACACACCTCATAGCATATACACAGATAGACACAAACATCAACACAGTTCCAGGCACCAGACAAAAGAGCAGCTTCCTGGAGTAGGGACCCCTGCACCTGAGATCCCCTTGCCTTTGATTTCTGTCTGTGCATTTATTTCTAGTTTTCAAAGTTTTATTTAAAATCTTACATTCTCAGTGAGCCATATCAAGTGATTCTTTGCCCTATCAATAATTTTCAGGTAGGTATTCCTTTTTTTTATAGGTGACTCCAGCACATGAAGTCTTAAATAATTCATTCAAGTTCCCTTTTGAGGGATTTGTTTTTTTGTTTGTTTTTTTATTTACTATTTTTATTGTTTAAATTTAACAATGGTTATATTACATATTTTCATCATCAGATCAGTTTAGATTAATACATATAGATATATAAGATCGATCAAACAATTAAACATTAACCCTTTTATTTTATTTTATTTTTTTTTTTGTGGGACCAGGGTTTGAACTCACAACCTTGCACTTGCCCAGCAGGCACTTGTGCTTCGGAGCTACCTCCCCAGCCCCAACATTAACCCTTTTAAATCAATATTACTTTTTTTTTTTCTCTTCCCCTTTCTTTTTTTTTGAAAGTTGACATATTGCGTATTGTCCTCACAATCGTTTTGCAGAGTACAGTGTGTGGGCATGACCCACCTCCCTATTGATGTTGCTTAGGAAAAAAAAAAAAAAAAAAAGGAAAAGAATATACTTCTCTTCCCTTTGAAGGATTTGGAGGATAGTTTAATTTATTTATGCTTTCCTCCTTTGGATCCCAGTCTTAATTTTTCAAATCTAGCCATTGGTGTACTCCTTACCTATCCAGTCTCCTAGAATGCATAGGTATATAACACCACAGCCTCTTCTGCATGTGTCCTTATACATGGGTAGATGCTTCCAGAGGTACAAAGCAATCACCACCCTATTCTTCAAGTCTCTCCTGGCTTTTAGCATTATGAATGTAACCAGATACTGAAAAATTTCTACATACTGAATTGCAGCAGAAACCCTCAAAGATATCGTTTCTGCCTTTCTGTGGAGGCGCTCAGCTCTGTGGGTCTGCCTTTGGTTTTCATCCAAGGCAAAGCTGTGAGTAACACCCACAGCACAGAACGTAGCTGAGACACCTCCCACTGCTGGCTGCTGCTCTTCTTGGAGAGTGCAAGGCATGATGGGCAAATCCCTCCAGACAGCTTTTGGGAGTGGCCCATCCTTGTCACATTCTCAGTGAGCTGCGGTCATTGCAGGCCCAAGGCCATTTGTAGAACCAGTTTAATGACTGCTATTACTTCTGCCATTGCTACCATCCATTGAAAACCACCACCATGATCACCCCTTGGCTGTGCAGTGCCTGCTGGTTCTGTGAGCGAGGGAGCATATGGTCTTTGCCAACAGCACTATTCATCAAAGAGGATAAAACTGGGTGCAGTAGTGCCCAGCTTGTCACAGTAGGTCACAGCTCTAGGCAAGCCACAGCCTCAGCTCTGCCTGGATCTTTCAAAGTCGCCAGTCCCCATTTTTCCACAATGTACTGCCTAGGAGTGAAAATGGAACACATGCTGAATGGGACATTCAGAACAATGAAAACCATGTGATTCAGAAGCAATAGTTAAGACTATATTACCCATGAACGCAAAGCAGAGCAGCAAGCAAATGCAATTACTGAGGCTGCTTTTTTAGAGACAGAAGCAAACAGTGCCATTAAATCCTTAGTCTCTGTTTTTTCAGGAGCCTAGTAAAAGGGAAATAAGTGAACTGGATCTCCTAGTTTCCACCCCTCTCTCTGCTGTGCCATCAGAGAATAGGTTTCCCACCTTGTCTCCAACTCCATCTGAAACACAAACCATGCCACCAGCTGTGAAATGGATTGTGTCCTGCCACCAACCACTCACTTGGGAAAAAAGCTGTGTTTTGGATGAGCCTCGCCAAGAACTTGGCATTGCGACCTGGTGGCTCCCTCTCCCCTCATTAGCCTGCTGATCCCACATAATGAGAGATCCTCTCGCACTGATTTGCATTGTGAAGGTCAGCACACTCTATGCTCCCATCTGGCCTCCCCTGTCGGTCTCTTCTTGGGCAGCACCAGTCTGACTCACCGTGCTCCAGTGCCCTCACTCCTGTTCCCATGCATGGCCAGTCCACTCTGGCCCAGTGATCTGTACAGGAGCTCTCGAGACATTTCACCTGGGGCCACTGTGCCGTTGTCCACCCCTCTCACTCTGTTGAGTAAGTGCCAAATGAAGATGGCTTCTCCCAGATGCCCACATGGGAGGGCCAGGGTCAGCTGTGTCAGGCATCTACTGTACAGAACATACAAGAGAGAGAAGAGAAATTATAACCTGTAGTGCCCATCAGTACCAAGTCAAAACAGTCTAATTCTCAGTGAACACACAAATTCAGTAAGTGACCAATGAGCTCTGGATGCAGGACACTGATCCCTGAGTGACCACTGTGGCCTAACAACATGTTTCCGATTCACTAAAAACATAAAATGAGAGCATCCAAAGCTATGTGGTAACAGGACATGAATTAACAAGCAGTTAATTTACATGCACAAATGACAAACTAATCACCAGAGGAACATCTACCTTCCACTTTCCACATGCCCTACAAAGACAGTACCACCATGATGGCCACCAGCGCAGCCATGGAGGACTGACCTTGAGACCATCAACCGTCAGATGAAATCTATCTTGGGGTGGTTCAACCATGAAGCAAGGCTCTGTTCATGCTGGTGAGTCACAGGCTCCTGGGCCATCTGGTATACCCAAGAGCCCCTCCTCCCAAGACATCAGCTGTAGCCCTGTGACTACCATGCCCTGTCTTGGAGCCTCCTGCTTATGTGCTTCTGTGCTTCTGTGTGACATGCCAGTGCCAACCTACAGCTAATACCACATGCTGGATGCAGTGAGGGCTGGTTAGTACTCAGTCCTTCTCTACTTAATTTTGCATTGCCCCCAAACCACCTCGTATTTGCCATTTCCATGTTGTTTCTATTCTGATTGCTCTAGATTTATCTCATGTTGTTTCTATTCTGATTGCTCTACATTTATTTATATATCATTTCAAAGTTTCTGTTTCAGTTTGTTTTCTGAGGCAGGATCTCACTATACAGTCCACACTGGCCCAAACTCATGGCAACCCTCCTGCCTCAGCTTCCTGAATGCTGGGATAACAGATGTGCATCACCACACCTGGCTCTCAAGTTTATTTTTCTCTATATTAAGAAAAACTTCCACCGGGTGTGGTGGCACAGGCCTGTAATCCCAGAACTTCGGAGGCTCAGGCAGGAGGATCAGTGTGAGTTTGAGACCAGCCTGGGCTACAAAACGAAGCTCAAAGCCAGCCTGAACTGCATAATAAAACCCTGTCTCAAAAAGACAGAAAGAAAGAAACAAACAAACAAACAAACAAACAAAGACTTAGAGGCTGTGAGAGAAAGAAAGAAAGAAAGAAAGAAAGAAAGAAAGAAAGAAAGAAAGAAAGAAAGGAAGGAAGGAAGAAAGACTTAGAGGCTGTGGGGAAAGAGGAACCCTTCTCCACTGCAGATGGGAATGCAGATTGGTGTAACTATTATGGAAAGCAGTGTGGAGGATCCTTAAAAAACTAGAACTGGAAATCCCATTCAATCCAGCTATCCCCCTACTGGGAATTTTCCCAGAAGAACTGAAAACATCATACCATAGCAATATCTGTACACCTATGCAGCCCAATTTATAATAGCCAAATCTTGGAAACAACCAAAATGCCCATCATTTGAAGAATGGTTGAAAAAAATGTGGTATTTTTATACAATGGAATATTACTCAGCTATAAAGAATGATAAGCTGGAAGACTTCATATATAAATGGATGTATATTGAACATATACTCATTAGTGAAATAAACCAGACTTACATGTGTAAATATCGTATAGTCTCCCTAATATAAGAACTCTAAATTTTTCTTTTCTTTCCTTACCAATTATAGTCTCCCTAATATAAGAACTCTAAATTTTTCTTTTCTTTCCTTACCAATATCAATTGGAAGGTGTGTCATGCCCACACCCTGTGCTCTGTATAACTATTGTGAGGACAGTACGCAGTGTGTCAAAATAAAAAAGTAATGTTTATTGAAAGTGTTAATGTTTAATTGTTTGATCAATCTTATATACCTATATCTATTAACCTAAACTGATACGATGATGAAAATATGTAGTATAAACATTGTTAAATTTTATAAATAAATAAATGAAATGAAAAAAAAAACTTCCATTGGTTAAATAACAGTAACTGTCCCTGTTCTCCCCAAAAAGATTTTATGTATTAATTTTAAGAATGTGAATATATCGGTATCTATAGCTATAGCTATATCTGCATCTGTATCTATATATCTATATCACAACTTTGATGTTATTACTTCAATACACCTCCTTTTAGTTGTCCTACCATTTACATACCCTGACATTTATCTTTCTTACCAATTTTTGTTTTAACAGAATATTTTGAATGTTTATGTCTTTGGTGGCATATACTTCTGCATGTGTTGAATGTTTTTCCCTGGGAGTCTTTAAAGGTCTGCAATGATTTGTACTAGAAAAGAGCAGGATTGCAAAGTATAAGTTCAAATACCTCCCCTTCAGGAAATCTAGTACTCTTCCTTTAAATTTTTTTTTTTTAAATTCTGTCACAGCTATACCTCAAGATCAAAGGGAACACCTTGTCCCAGGAGATTCAGGATTGAACATGAATCACAGAAAAGTCTTTAACTCTTTCCTGGAGTCTTATCCAAGCATGTCACATAGCCTCAGCCCTGTGTCTTCACCACACACACACACACACACACACACACACACACACACTCCTAACCCTCGGGCTGAGTGTTCCTTTTTAGTTTATTCAGTATTTTACTTTTGAAGACACCTTTAATAGTCATGTTAACCTGAATTCACCTGTACAAAAACGTTCAGGGACATATGGGCATCTGTCCTGATTCTAAATATCCCAGGAGTGGTCCTGACCCACATAAGAACAGGTTTGTTTCAGAACAAAACCAAGGTGCTCTCACAGTGTGCCAGGGCTGGTGCTAGTGTTTGTGCGCACTAGTGTGCACAGTTAGCACCTGGCTGGGGAGGGGTCGAGGCTGGTGCGGTCGTCGGTCTCTGTCCATCCTTCTGCCTGGTGGACTTCAGGACAGCACAGACCACGGCTGGGCAGAGGGTGGCAAGCACATTGACGTACCGCTTCTGCCACTGAGGTGCATCAGAAACAATAGCAAAACACTGCAGCTAAAAGGCAGCGGCTTTGGGCTATGTGCTACCTGTGTTATTGCTGTAAATTACCTCAGTGTAAGTTTATATAATTTAATTTTTAATTATACTATGTTTAACTAGAAAAATTTAGTTATTGGCTCTTGCAAGCCAGCAGGAGCACCTCCAACCCATGAGAGTAATAAGGCACGTGCTGTCTTACATTATGTGTTTTTGTCTTTTATGTGCCAAACTAAATTTTATACTTGGGTATGAATATATTTGTCCTATACTTCTTTTTGTTTGAATACAGAGAAATAGAGTATGTAATCAATTTTCAGCATTAATAATGATATTTACTCATTATAAATGTTTTTAGGAAGACATCAGAATTCACCAAGAACAAAATTTAAACTATATCTCAAATTTGACTTTTTTGCAGGACTGCGATTTGAACTCACAACCTTGTACTTTCAAGGCAGGCACTTGTGCTATGGAGCTATCTCCCCAGCCTCTAACTTGACTATTCTTTGAATTACCTTTTTAACCTGAAAAAAAAAAAAAAAACCCTTAGGAACCAAAAAATTTACCAAAAGATCATATTACTGCCAATGTAGCTATATATTTTTTTTAGCCACAAGCTAAAAAGGAAACAGTCAACAAAGAGAAAACCTACAAAAATGGAAGAAAACATTTGCAAATCATCCCATTGAAAAAAAGTTAATTTCTAGAGTCTACAAAGAATTCACATAGCTTTTCAGAAAAGCAAGGTAGGAAGGATAAAAGGACCACTGGTTCAAGGTCAGTTCTGAATGTGTGGTTTAAAAGCCAGCTGTGAACCTTTCTTTGGCACTTTGCCACTTCCACTAGAGGGCGCCACTGACAGGGTAAAGGGGTGTCCAGCTCCTGGACGCCATTTTCTTCCTCCTTGTCCTCAGCACTGAGTGCTTCTCACAGGAGGAAGTCCTGACCCACACTGCTCTACCTCCGCTGCACCAAGTGGGTAGTGACTTCATGCACACAAAAACACCACTTTGCCTGCCTGTTCTTGCCTCTCTGCTTGGATATTCCCTTTCCTGTTTGCTTGACTTATTCCATCTACTAGGACCCAAATAGGGCCAGCGCGGGATGTGTCTTTGTGTCCACACACCACCACGAGCTCAGGGCGGTATGGGCACTCGCTCATCATTCGTATGCTCGGCTCAGACTTCGTGTGCAGGTCAACCCAGGCCTCTTCTTCACAGTGACAGACACGGAAACCACACCACCATATTAAGTTTTAGCCAGTTTTCTACAAGTTCCAGTCCTGTGCTTGGGCTCTGCTCTCTAATTCTGCATATCAAAAAATAAGTTCCCTTACAGACACTCATTAAAGCTTCTTAACTTCACCTCCCAAAGGTTTGTTACAGAAAGAAACTTCTGTACATCATTCCTTCTGACACCATAGGCTTCTCATAGACTGAGATCTCACAGGAGAGCTCTGGGACAGATCTCTATGCAAAGGAGTTCAGGTTGCTACTTTGAATTTCTTAGAGACTTCTCCCCCACCCCTCTGGCTTCATGTTCTTCTAAAGCCTTGTGAAATCAAGCAAGCTCCTGGGAGCATCTTGAAAGGCCCTCTGTGTTCCCCGGTCAGCATTTTCAATCTCTAATTATAACCTTTGCCTGATAGCTTTCACTTAATACTTCTCAGGTGGGGCTGAGAGTAATTGATGGTTTTGAAAATAAATCTTCAAGGGCTACTGTCAATGTATTAAGGCTTAATTCCTCCTGTGATCTCAGAGGCTGCTGAAAGTGAAGAGGAAACATGTTCAGCTCCATCCTGGGAGAGCAGCGATTTTATTAGAGCCTAGTGAAATATTCATAAGAACATTGGAGCCTGTAGGACCCGAGGACTGGATTCACCTCAGAGCTTCATTTGCATACTTGCTTGCAGGGAAATCTATTCTGGGATGGACTGGTTATGCCACTGGAAATCCTGTTTCCCATGAACAAACGAGAAAAGGTAAGTAGCTGCTGACAGAAAGAACATTTTTCTCACCCACTGCCTTCCCGGAAAGATACAAATGTGTTCAGAATATAGCATAGACATAGAGGGACTATTCTGAAACATGGACAAAAACATTCTGACTCACGAAGGGAATGTCAGTGATGGTAGAGAATTTCCTTAACACAAAGAATTGCTGTACTTTTTTTTAGAAGAAAAATCTGGGGCCTTGATCATGACTTCGTGCTTTTCCCAACTTGCTCTGTATGTTGCCCTCTTCCTGCCCTCCCTTCGCACTCCGTGCTGCCTTATTGGCACTTAGCGTCCTTGTGGCCACATGCTTCATTTCCTTCTGTGCTCCTACTTCCACTGACAACGTTCTATAACAAGCCCGTGGCTAATACTTCACTCATTCTTTTCTTTCATTCATTCAGAAGACTTATATTATAGGTCTACCAGTGGGCAGATGTGGTGGATTTGAACCCAGAAAGCAGTCGACAATCTCAGGAACTCTCACTTCTGGGAGAGCTAGACTGTTTTAAAGGCATTTGGTAACATCACAAACTTAATGATGTTAGAGTTTTCCAAGCTCTATTGAAATTCTCAAGGCCAGGCATCATTTCTCTTTCTGCATTACTTCAATGCGCCAATTAGCCGGTGCATTTGTACCACTGGTCTAGTGAACAAGATGTAACTGTGACTCTTAGGCTTCACCTAGAGGTCCTTAAGGGTCCACCAGTACAGGGAGAGGGCACCAAGGGAGGCCAGGCAGAGGTCTGGAACAACAGCAAGAAGGGGCACAAACTCAGAGAAAGAGAGCACTGCTCTCCTCGTGGCTCAGCAGCCCTAGGGGCGGGGTCTCCTTACTGGAGATTGTGCTTCACCTTGACAAGGCCAGACTCACGGTGCTCAGCACAAACCTCCCAGCCTGCAGTGAGGTTCCGACCCGGCCATGTAGCAACAAGGGCACACCTGGCCCAGCAAGAAAGCAATTTTCTTGTGCAGTAAATTGACCCAAATGCCAAACAAGCACACTCACTTTGGGACAGCTCCAGAGACTTCGGTGCCAACAGAAGCCTGCCTCCAAAGCGCAGAGCATTCTGGATTTCACCTCAAGCCCATACTTACAGTCAGCGTCTGTGTCGTGTTAATGATTATTAAATCAAAAGGCATTCATTTGATGGAGCCATTTCAGGATCAAGCAGTAAATTGTCTCCTGCCATATGGCTTTGGGCATGAAGTGATTAAACTATAATGTCTGAGCCTCTTGTAGCTGTGCTGTGTAATAAGGTTGTGCATCATGAGCCCTGCCTGAGACGGCTGCAACTGTGCCCAGCTTGCGTTCCCACCAAGAGAAGGACTTGTTTTGTTTGGCCTTGGGGGATTTTAAATCTTTCTCCTCCTCCTCCCTCTCCCTCTCCTCCTCTTCCTCCTCCTCCTCCTCCTCTCCTCTTCCGCCTATCCTCCTCCTCCTCCTTTTCCTCCTCCTCCAAATGCTGTGTGCAGAATCACACAGATCTTGGTCTTCCAGTGAGGAGATGAAGATCCAGCTCTATCTTAGGGTGGGAACAGAGACCTTCACCAGGCAGTGATTTCTGTGGTTTTAAGACAGAGACCAAGCTGGGCATGGCGATGCACTTTCCTGATCCCAGCACTCAGGAGGCTGAGGTAGGAGCATTGCCACAAGTTCCACAGCAGCTTGGGCTACATAGTGAGTTCAAGGCCAGCGTGGACTCCATTGCAACCTGGTGCTAAGCTCTGCTCTCAAGTGCATGCCAAACACCCTGCTAAATGCTTTAACATAGATCTCTTAATCTTCACAATGGCCTCTATGAAGGAAGTACTGTTGCTGTCCCCATTTTATTGATAAGACAGAGAGGCTTAATGGAATTATGTAAGTTGCCCATAGACATTGGTAGTCATTGTGATGGGGCTGAAATTCAAATTCAGGTTGTCTAGGTTCAAGAGCCAAATTTCTTTAGCCACAGTGCTAGTTTAGCATGAGTGCCAATTCTCTGGTTAAGGTAACTACCACTAGGGGCTTTTTGAATTCCTGTTCCTAAGTATGACCAGCAAAATGCTTCATAGTGTGTGGACTGAGTCACTGTCTACAGATCTGTCTGTTGGCCTCCTAAGAGGTAAAGTTAAATAATCACACAAAGTGTAGTTGTCACACACACACCTGGTCCATTCGCCATACCTGACTGCTTTCACCAGGACTCTGACACCCATACAGGAGGAAAAAAATAGACAACCACTCCCTGCTAAATTCTGCTGCAGTGTGGTTATGCAAACCCCTGGGCTGTCCATGGAAGCACTGTAAGTATTTTTAGGCATTTAACACACTTATACTCCTGCCGGAAAATTTACACTCCTACTGGAAAAAACTGGAGACCGTTCACAAACACTCAAGAGCCTGAACTATTTAAATCCTCAGTGATCTAGAAAGTACTCTATCAAGAGTCTCAGAAAGCTTCCAGAAGCAGCCCTTGCCATTGTCCCGGGTGAACAACGCACCCACAGACTTCCCTCTGCCTCACTAAAATCAGAAAAGGATCTCTCGTTCAGACGCTTGACTCAGCATGAGTAAATAATTTAATATCATAATTGCTGTGGAACGTTGAGTGCCCACAGTCAAAAGTCCTAGACAAAACATTTAATGAAGCTGTAAACAGTGTGCCAATCACTCCTTTGGGACATGTCTGGCATAACACTAGGAGAGGGAGGCTGTCTTCCTGAGGTAGACAGAGGCGCTGCCTCACCCTTGGTAAAGGGCTGCTCTCTCCTGATGGGTCCCGCTTCATTAACTTTTTACTGGTGCTTTTCATATTCAGTTTGTACTCTTAAACTTTTAAAGCCTTTATCAGATGTTCTTGGAAGCCACATGCATACACGTTTCCAGCGTGATCAGATTTCTTTTAAATGCATTTGCAAAGACCTTGAAAGGACAATGTACTTAATAATAGGAACTAGCATGGCTCCCATAATGAGTGGTTCCATCGTGCCAGTGACACACAAAGGCAAGGCAGTGGTTTTTGCAAGGTTTGTTTTGCTTTAGAAATTTAGAGAAAATTCCTCTCCCACATACTATCTTGTTTAGTCCCTCTGATGGCCACAGAGACAAGCAGGGAACATTCTGTTGCTCTCATTTTAAAATCAGAAAATTATGGTTCACAGTCTTTAAGGATTGAAGCCAAGCCTGAAGAACCAGTGACAGGGAGCAGGAGCCAGAACGCTTACCCTCTGGTTGTCGGCCCATTGCCCGTGCAGCTCAGCTTGGGACAGAAACAGTATCACATCTCTTTGTATGTTGCCTCTGCAAGGGAAGGTTGCAAGTCCTGTTCATCTTGGGATCCCCACCACATGACAGGGGGAACAAGCAAGAGCTTACTGTGGATCAAGAATAAAGGCAGTATCCAGGGTCTGTGCTTTTTGGCCACTGTTAGCAGCTAGCAGAGCTGAGCTAGTATTCGTAAGACCAGAGTTTCGAATTTTATGTATTCGTGCTTTCTGCTTAAAATAGGTAAATCTCGGAAAGGGCCTATGTGTCCCAGGACAGATGAGTGAACAAAGACAATGGGATATGTATGCATAGCAGAGAGTTGCTCTGCTATAAAGAAGGGGAAAGTTTAGTCATTTTCAGGAAAATGAATATAGTTTGAGACCAAAAGATTAAGTGAAATAAAGCAGAAACACAAGCTTGAATATCACGTGTCTTCTCTTACACAAGAAACCCAAAGCATAAATAATTCTTTAATCATTTATTTATTTATTTATTTGGTACAGAGTCCTGCTGTTCAGCTTAGACTCATAGTGATCCTCCTGTCTCAGCCTCCCCAGCGCTGGGATTATAGGCATGTGCTACCACGCCCAGACTTGCTGGCTGGCTCAGCACAGGGCCAGCATGGCATGGAGTACTGAGAATCCAACCCAGGTCCTTGCACTTGTTAGACAGGTCCTTTTACCACCAAGCTATTTGTTCCTCCTCCAAGTGTAAATAATTTGAAAAGTGAAATGAAGGTAGATAACAAGAAACAGGAAAATAGGCCTTTCACAAAAGGGCAGGGGACCAAGAGACTTGAGGGAGTGGGATGGGAGGGGACATTTTTAAAACTAAGATGTATTGTACGTGTACCATCTCCCTGTGATGAATGTCATCATTATGTGTCCTACAAACATGTACTAATAAAGAAAAGCTATGCACAGGGTGTGCATGTTCTTCTGCCCCACAGCCATGCAGCGGGTCCCAGCCACAGCTAGGCCTTACCCTCATCCCCAGAAAGACCTGGGAAGACCACACGTGGATCGGCCCGACACTCTCCCCTCAAGTCATCTTCTACCCTCCAGGACAGGGACTGTCGCACCTACAACCAGTTTCTTGGGAAACATTCTCACAGGCTCTCTCAGAAGGCTTCCTTGGCAAAGCCTCGCTTAGTAGGGGCCAAGATCTTCTGTCACTGATACTCCCTGCCCCGCAACCTGGCATAACTAATAGAGCCAAGCCTGTGAGTTGGTGCCTGGTCCATGGCTTGGCTCCATAGAATGATAGAATCAGTCAGCAAGCATCCAAGGCCTTGGAGGCATCCTGGCAGAAAGTTGGGCCTCATGAGAAACAGCAGTGAATTACTGGACCAAGTCCATCTTTCTGACTAGGAGTTCAAGTGAAGTTGCAAACAAAACAGGATAACTGAAGAGCAAGAGGGGGAAGATCAGAGGTGGAGTCACACTGACAGTGAAAGACAGGAAACCTCCTGAAGTCCCCACCGGGCTCGCAGAGGTGACCACTGACTGCCAGAGCCAGAGCTAGGTCTGCCTTTCCCTAGGCTGGTTGCTGTTCAGTGAGCTCCTAATCCCCTTGAAAATCTCATGAAAGATAGAGCCTTTGTCTCAGAAAAAAATATCCATATGCTTTCATTCTGGCCAATGACTGCATTTGATTTCAAGGGATTTCTAGCTGCCCTGATGCCCAACTCCATTTTCTTTAGAGTTCAGAGACTCCAACACAAGGAGTCTGCTTCCGGTTCATCTTAGGTAGCTGTGGCGCCATATTCATATCTCAGCAACTGGATTAGGATCTGGAAGGGGTGGGCATTACGCATGTCAGATGAGTGAATGAATGAGTGAGTGAAAGAATAGGTAGATGAATGTAATTTGAAGTTCATGTTCTATTGGCAGCATACAGGGAACATCCTCTTCCTCCCTCTTAGGCAATACTTAATTAGTAAGCCAGGTGCCGTGTCTATTATCCTGGCAGTGTTGGCATCTCCATCAACAGCGGTTATGGGCTGTTGCTGTCCACTCCAGGACAAAGAAGGAGCTGTGCTTCCCTGTATGCCAAGGAGAACATGGAATAGCCCAGCCCAGACTTGGGGCCCTTCCTATCTAGTACAGAAGGAAATGAAAAGCTATTATGCTTCTACCTGAACCGAATGTATAACCGTCATTTAGAATGTTAAGCTGTTTGTTTCTGCTCTATAATTTTTTAATAATAACAATGATGCTTTTATTTATTTTTTGACTTCTGGGAGAAAAGATTATTTTCAAGGATCTAGGGTAGTTTGGCGGTGAAGATTAACTAGCTTCTCAATGAACTTTGTATGCCCAGTCTTACAGAGAGGGAAACATGCAGGGAGTGTTCCGCTCATGTCCCTTTAATTGCTCATGCTGGCTTTATTTGGGGTGTTGTCATAAAAAGGTTAACTGGAAGGTGAGCTCTTCAAGAGCAAGCTGTGCACCTGCCCCTCCCCTTGCCAACTGCCTGCCCAAGAGTTACTTTTTTACCTGCAGAGGAACAAAGAAAAGAAGAAAAAGGGAGAGAGAGGGGGAGGGAAAGAGACACAGAGACAGACAGACGGAAAGAAAGAAAGAGGCAAAGAGACAGAGACACAGAGAGAGAGAAAGATAAGAAATAAGCAAGAAAAAAAGAAAAAGAAAGAAAGAAAGGAAGGAAGAAAAGCAGACTTAAAGCTGGCATTAGAAACAGCACCCATAAAGACTAGAGTCCCTCCTATGGATTAGATGTATAAAACTCTTAATTCTCAGTCATGAAAATTTCATATAAAAAGTTGTGCCTGTTTCAATCCTCATGGGGAGTGTTGCCGCGTGTGAGAGAATGGGCCTCCGTATAAGGAGCCCATGCATTTTCTCATTAATATATCTGAAGCCTGTTAACAGGAAATCTGTACTTAGCATATAGATATTAGCTAACTTGAAGAACTAATTTTGCCAGCTCTTGACTCACTTAACTTACCTCGGTATACATAAATACATTTTTTGAAACAGGATCTCCCTTTGTATTTCAAGCTGTCCTTGAGTATATCATGTAGGCCAGTCTGGCCTTGAACTCAGGCAGGAGGATCCACTCCTGCTGAGATTACAGTTGTGTACCATCACACCTGGCCAATCTTTTCTTTAATGTTGTATAGAGAATGTATTGCTATATTCAGCATGCACTTGTGGTAAGAATGGTTGCACGCGCGCGCGCGCGCGCACACACACACACACACACACACTTCCCAAATACCCTTTATGTCACAGGGACTTTCCAAAGATCACCTCTCATATAAAAGAATTCTTTTTGCCTCTTTCACAGCGTAGGAAATAAAACCTTAGAGAGGGTGAGGAACTTGTCCAGGGTCACACAGTCAGGGAGCAACAAAGTTGGGATTCAAACTCTGAATACTCTGACTTTGCTGAGAAGGTTGAGAGATACCTGTAATTCTACCTACTGTGGAGGCCAAGTCAGAAAGAGTGTCAATTCAGGGCCAGTCTGGACACTTTCCTGAGATCCTGTCTCAAAATAAGACAAACAGGGCTGAGATGTAGCTCTGCAGTAGTGCTTGGCTCACCGTGTGAGGAGATAAAGAACTCTGACCTTGGAGTTCCACTGGCAGACTCTTGCTATCTGCTTTGTGACCCTATCTGAGTCCCCTCCCCTCAGTCTTAAGTCACCTGCTACAGACCCACTTTGCACCACAGAACCATCACTTGAGCTCCATCCAAATGTTTCCGCAGCTGGGGAGATAGCTCAGTAGAATAAACCCTTGCCTGGCAAGCTCAAGGTCCTGAGTTCAATCCCCAGTACCGAAAAAAAAAAAAAAAAAAAAAAATGTTGCCGCAAATTCCTCCTCCCTATGCTAGAAGTCAGGGCCCAGAAGTAACATCTTCCTTGCTAATCAAAAATCCTATAGACCCAAACAAGGGGCTGCCTGACCCCAGCAGTCTGAGGCACAAGGTAAAAACCAGGAAGATGTAACCTGGACCCAGAGTTAGCTGCAAGGCTTTGGCTGGTTTCTTTTGGGCTTTTGAAGTGCCGGGGAATCAAACTGGGGGCCCTGCCTAGGCTAGGGAAGTGTTGTACCGCAGAGCTACTCCTGGGGATCGGGCTCTTGGTTTTAATAGGCAAGAAGAGCTGCATCAGAAATAGACTGACTTTACTGCTGCCTCACACGGGACCTTGCAGGGGGACCTTAGGCCTGACTTGCAGCTTTAGTTTTGTGCCCACATTCATCATCTTGAGCCGTCACCACCGCCCAGTCTCTCCTCCTCCTCAGGTAGGACACAGGACAGAAGGCCACGCACGGTGCTGTCCGCAGCCCCAGGCCTTCCTAACCCTGGAAGCATGGCCTGCATGCCCAGCCCCCACACTCCATCCCTCCCTGTTGCATCGAGGTTTGCAAGGTGATACAGGAGGTCAGGTGTCCGCAGGCCCTCACCCGCCCATCCCTATTCTTGGCTGGCTGCAGATGTGGCAGTGAAGCTGCTATCCAAAACTGCAGCTTGAGAGCTTGAAAGGCTCCAGGAAGATATATTTTCTTGTTTTCCTGTCATGTAAACAGCCCGTGGTATTGGCTCCTAGCAGGTGATGACAGATGCTCACAGGGCAGCAACCGAGAAGCTGTTCTCGCATGACACTTAATCCCCTGCTAGGTGCTGGATGCAAGGGGGCGCCCATGCCCCGTAACTCAACCCGCGGCTTTGGCCAAGTGGCCAACACAAGATGCGCTCCATCTCAGCTGGCCCATCACCACCTCCCCTCTGGGAAAGGTATCCCACAGTTCCACACAATGACCCCAGCCTCCACAGGGAAAGCCTGGCAGATTCCATGTCACCCAGACAGCAGAGGATGAAGGAGGTCTTTAAGGAGGGTGCTTAATATTGGAAGGAAAGGAAAAGCAGCTTGTGAAAGGCTCTTTTCGTAGCCTTCAAAGGAGAGAATGAAGAGGCCAGAGCTCAAGGACACAGAGAAAAGATAGAGAGCCTGCGAAGCACTGAATTTCTTCATTCTAACAGCTTTTGGGGAGCATCTCACAGATATCCTGGGGAGCAGGGCACTGGCCTTATATATACACTGTCTGATGAATCATCAGGATATCTATCATGCCCTGGCATGAGCCAGCTGAGTGACCTTGAGCCAACCGGCAACATCCCTGGGCCTGCCCTCCTCTAATGTCAGGGTGAGAACAGTCAGAGTGAGTGTGTGTGTGTGTGTGTGTGTGTGTGTGTGTGTGTGTGTGTGCTGAAATCCTCAAGAAGTAGGCCAAGGAATGGCCTAGAAAGGAAGACAGGGAACCATGGTAAGCGGGCAGAGAACTTTAAAATAGAAAGGACAGGCAGGGCTAGACCATAAGTAAATGCAATGTAATCTAGGGAGAAAATGAAAAGCAAACTCAGTGAATTCAAGTTTGAAAACACGATCTTCAAAACAAGTACATCTCTCCCTTGCAATATTACCCTGTGTGCAAGCTTAGAAGCTTCACTGCTTCACAAAAGAGGCAGGGTAACAGGAAACAGTTTCAGATTCCACAGTGATTATAGCTACTTAAGTTTGACTTACCAGATACTGTCTCAAACAGATGGTATGTAACATTTGATTAAGGGCTTATCCTGCAAGCCAACAGGGAACATTTTTTTCCCCTCTTAATATAGAAAAAAAAAAAAAATGCAAAGAAGAAAGAGAATGAGCTGCAACCTTGCCCACACCCCAAGGATACCAGCTTTTCTCAATCTTTCTGACTATCTTAAAATGAATTTGTGCTTATTACGCAACTCAAGACCAAACTATGTAACGTTGACACTACAGGATTTCAATGAAGGATAAAAAAATCACTTAACCTAAGCCCCTTTTGTTTTTTGAGTCAAGATTTTTTTTTTCTTTTTGGAGTTTCCGGGGATTGAACTCAGCACCTTGTGCTTGCCAGGCAAGCACTTATTCTACGGAGCAATCTCCCCAGCACCCCCTTTTGTTTTTTGAAACAGAGTCTTGCTGTATAGCTCAGGCTGGCCTTGAACTCACAACAACCCTCCTGCCTCAGCTTCCCAGTGAAGCTCCTTGTTTCATCGATAAAGAAGCAGAGCCTACAGGAAGGCAAGCTGGCTTATCAACAGTCTCACATAGCAAATCTGGGACCAGGTCTTCTAGGTCCAGGTCTGGCATTCATGCCAACCTTGCTATGTACATAATATGCAATATAGGGGAAACATACAAATCTGCTAGCATCATTATTACCAAATTAGTCCCCCCAAAAAAAACAAAAAAACAAAAAAACAAATTAGTCCCAATCTGTGATGAGCAATTATCAGAACTTGAAACTGATGAGTAATGTCATTCAAGTTCAGTTAATGAGCCAAATCTGAGTTCTTCAAAGCACTTAGCATTAATCAGCATTTGGCTTCAGCGCGTGACAAGTGTTTTCAAAACATCGCAGACAATTACAATATTCTTAGCTTGGCCTAGTGTAATATGCCATGAAAGAAAGTCAGAGTTCTGTAAATGACAGTCTCCAGAATGGAAATAACGAGTCCTGCAGAGAAAGGACAGTGTGTTCATCTTTCCAGCGGGCTAAAAGCAACATGGGAGCTGACGAGGTCGCAGAGAGATAACACAATGCAAGCTGAGGAAGATGCAAAGATTTCTTTTTGTGGAGGCAAAGCTGAGCCACAGGGTGGGCCCCTGGGTGCACTCAGCATAGAGGAGCAACCCAGGTGCCACGCCCAACCAGGCCCTGCTCCAGCCACCCACCCAGGCCACAGGCACCTGTGAAGGAGACGGCCTTTGTGGGCCTCTTGAGGCAACCAGCCAGGGTGGAGAGGCTGCCCACGGAAAGGAGCCCAGAGCTCATCAGATGGAACCTGGCATGGGGAAGGTTCGAGAAGAAAGAAAACTAGAGAAAGTCAGGTGGTTGGTCAGAGGATGACACCTTGAGCCTCATGCTCCAAGATACTAAGAACATTTTGCATGGAATTCTCTGGGTTTTCAGAAGCAGTCCATCCATTATCTTGTCTGTCTGTCTGTCTGTCTGTCTGTCTGTCCACCTGTGTCTATCTGTTTAATCTATATGTTTTATAAGCTAAAAACCCAGTTAATGGGTTAATGCTAGAGGTTTTTTTTTTTTTTTTTCTTTTTTAAAAAAATCTTTAAAGCTTTTTGCTACTATTATATTTGTAACAGATTACCTATATCCATCTTGAAGAAAGAGCAGATATACTGGTACATATCTCATCTTGACCATTTGTTTAGGCTTTCTGAAAGACAGAGGAAGACTAGCCAGATAGCTCAATGGACTAAAACGTCTGCTTAGGCCAAGCACAGTGGCCAGGGTTCAGTCAAAATAATGAGTATGTCAAAGTGACATTTTGGGGTATGGCCCACCCTGAACTTCCTCTGAGCAGGGCCACCATGATAATGTTGTGGAGGCTACAGAGTCCTGTTCCACATTTGTTGAGTGAGTGAATTACTTAACCCTAAATACAAAGTGAAAAAAAAAATCTGGTTTCAGGAGAAAGGTGCATTTTTAAATTGTAGGTGTGATACAAAGCAGAAAGGGCTGAGATTTTCTCCATAGTCTGAACAGACCACATGAGAGATGGGTGGGCTCCAAGGAATAGATCAAAATCAGTGTTGTGGTGACCTCATTAAGGCTTCCAGCAGGCTGGAGAACTGGCCATTTGGTCACCCAGGGCATCAGTGTGTCCTCAAGAAGAGCAGTGGAGACCAGGATGGATGGATGGATGGATGGATGGATGGACGGATAGATGCCACAGATAGCTACTACCTACTGCTATGAAGAGGTAGACAAATGCAATCATTTTGTCTCTTTACACTGCACATTTCAGAGAGTGTCCACTGAAGTTGGCTTGAAACTACCTGAGGCCAACCAGAATTTATAGGCTAATAAAGGAGCAGGGGTATCTCTGGATCTTGGCCTGGCTGGATTCGTGGTCCACAAAATGTTCTCAAGACCGTCCCTCTACCTATCTCTCCTCCATCTTCATTTTTTTGTTCTCTTAATTTTGGATTCATTTGCTGCTCATGTGGTTGGTTTTCTCTGTGCTTCCAGGAAAAGCAACACAGAGCAACTCCAGCCTATACTGTCTTGAGCACCTGCAATCCTTTCTCACAAGCCCTGAACTATAACAGATCCTGAGAAAATCTCATCAACATTTCTGGGGTTCTTTGTCTATTCCCAGCTAAAGAAATGGGTTTTTCTGGTCTACTAGAGTTAGATCACATGCTAACTTCTCTGGGAAGTTGAAAGATTGCCCCATGTTAAAAAAAAAAAAAAAAAAAAAAAAAAAAAAAAAAAAAAAAAAAAAAAAAAAAAAAAAAAAAAAAACCCTTCCGTTAACAGAAGAGAACAAGGGCACTAGGTAGACAAAAAGCAGAGAAATTTTCTCTTAGGAAGCCTGTTGCAAACAGATGGTTGTCCCTGCTTCCCTGCTGGTGGACTCAGACATAGCAAGAGTTGATGGATAATCCAACTGTGAAGACTTCTTTGACTTACTGCCCTGTTTCCCGGGAGCCAGTTTAGCTGGAAAAGCAGCTCCCTGCCTACTTTCAGGCTCATCCCAGGCAGAGATCTGAATGGAGCCTTTGCCCACTCAGTCTCCAAGCTGGCTGTTGTGAGGAACTAGATTCTGCCCCAGTTGCCTTATAATAATATCTGTTTTCCATATTTGGCTCCTCTCTGATACTATCCTGGGCTACATTTTAGATTTCCGCTCTACATGCTATGTTTTTCCTGAGCCTTTAAAGTCTAGTTCCCCCAGGTAGAACCTTCTTACCTGGTCCCCAAGACCGCGTCTCCACTCTTCCGAAGCAAAATCACCGACTCACTTGCCCAATGTTCCTCCTGCTGCCAAGCATGCGGCCCATCCCCTGAGCCACCTCTGAGTACCAGAACCCACCGGCTGGTCCCCAGTTATGACAGCTGACATCTTTCTAGATCTATAATCAGACCATGGGAATCAGCGTCCTTAGCTAAGCACCCATACTGCATTTATTGCATCATAGACATCTGATCTGCTCTGCGGATCCAAGCAGAATGGGAAAAACGCCCAACAACCTCACTTTCAGATCACATTTTGTCACCTGAGTTTATAAAGAGCTCATGTTGGGGACTCCAAATCACTGGGTTCCTCAAAAAGCAGGTCTTGTCCCTTCTGCCTGGGCTTCTTTCTCCACTGAGTTCAGCCTGGAGCATGCCATCTTTTCCTTTTCACCCACACCTCTTCCTACTCTTTGTTTTTGCAGTCCTGGAGCTGGAGATTGACCCCGGAGCCTCCGCATTAAGCTACAGCCTTAGCCTTTTCTAATCTTTTATTTTGAGGCAGGTTTTTGCTAAATCACAAAATTGTTTGGGTGGAGCTCAGACTCAAGGTCTTCCTACCTGAGCCTCCCGGAGTGCTGGGATTATGGGTGTCCACCCCACGCTTAGCTTCTCTCTATGTTTTTATACATTAAGAAAAAAAGTCTTCCCACTTCCCTCAGGAAAAATGAACTCATGCATATGAATAAACACTCTTAGATCTGCCCCATTAACTTTCCAGGCATGCCTGAACATGAACTGTGGCAGACACCAAGACCTAGGTTCAGCAGAGGCGTGGTACTGGAAAACCGTTTCCCAGTCCAGGTCTACGTTTCCAAGCATTCTTGGTGGTCTGGGTGCCTCCCCTCTCAGCTCAGACTCCTCTGCATCCCCCACTGTGGCCCCAAACGCCTTGGAGTCTGCCCAGCTTCTCCACATGAGTACAGTCTCACTACATCTCGCCTGGGCCTGCTCTGGCTACCCGTGCCAGGACTGTGCTGTGCAGAGGTGCAGCGCGGGCAAGGCACCCTGGCTCTCACATGTTAGAGCGTGCAACTTGGAGGGGTAGCTAGTGTCATGGGGCCAGCCTGGCCCAGTGACGACAGAATCCACACACGGTTCCCTTTCCTGTCTTCCAGGCAGGCTTTCTGGAGACGCAACCACAAGACTCCCCAGAGGAATCCAGCCAAGCTGGTAGGACAGAAGCCATCTGCAGGGGTGACCAGTGCACCAAGCCATCTCATCCAGGGCTCCCCTGACTCACACTCCCTGTGCCCCACTCCTGGAGTCACTTCGCAAATACAATAGCCCAGACTCTGTGTTCAGGGACGCTCACAAGAATAAAGTGAACTATGACTTCTTGGTAACTGAGAAAAAAGCTTTGGTGCCAAAAAGGTCTAGTTTCGAACTCTGGAAAATCATTTGACCATAGATTTGTTCCTAGACACCTAATGGGCCCCGTTGTGTTCACCTAAGTATTAAGCTAGAGAGTTTGCAGCGAGGAGCTGAGTGGGGTAGCTAAGATTCCAGCCTTAGTTCTATTTCCAGTCCAGTTCTATTTATTCTCACTCTTGCTTCCGATGAAACAACATTGCTTAAACTGGAGAGTTGTTGGATAGAAATGAAAATAAATATAATAATGAAAAATGGCATGGCTGGCCAAGGTAGCCTGTGCCTGTCATCACAGCTCAGCCTGGGTGAAAGGGCCACCCTGTTTCTTAAAAAAAGTTGACTCACCATCATCATCATCATCATGGAGAAGCATTTGTAGATGCAAAGAAAACATGCTTCAGATAGAAATAGCACCTATAGAGGGATGCATATGTAAAGATTTATTAAGTTGAACACTTAAATTTATATGCTTTGTGTACCTCATACCATTTTTAAGTTAAAAAAATTACATATGTATTATATACTCTGGAAAAGGAAAGAATGTGTCGTTGTTCTAGCATGTGCATTTGATGGACATAGATCCATGACAGGATGAAGAAATGGATTCCCCTCCTTTCTCCTCCAGCGCTTCCTCCTCCTTCTTCCTTTCCTCTGCCTTGTCCCTTCTTCCTCTTCCCCGTCCTCCCCTCCCCTTCTCCTCCTCCACTTCCTGCTTTCTCCTCTCCTTCCACACCAGCACTCTAGCACTGAGCTCCAGCCCAGGCTTCTGTTTTTGAGACAGGATCTCCTAACTTCCCTCAGTCCTCCTGCCCTGAAGCCTGTGATCCTCCTGCCTCAGCCCCCTGAGTAGCTGGGGGTGCACTGTCATGTCTGGCAAGTGCTCTCATTTCTATAAAAATAGAGATGCTTTGTCTCATGAGAGGAACACCGCCTGGGCGTGTTTCTTGTGTGCTCTTAAAAATATATCCATGAGGACAGAAAGTGTCACACTGAGGTTGAGGGCCTGCTGAGTGTCCCTACAGCCCTGGCTTTGTTCCCTTGCACTAAACAAATAAAAGTAAATCAACAGGAAGAAAAAAAATCAGATCTTGATGTGAAAAGCATTAATGGTGGTTAGCTGTGAGTGATAAGACCAGGATAGTGATTATTGTTGGGGTTTTGTTTTTGTTTTTGTTTTTTTGGCCTTTTTGAGATAGGATCTTGCTATGCAGTTCAGTATGGCCTTGAGCTCACTTTTGTAACCCAAGCTGGTGTCAAACTCACACTGATCCTCTTGCCTCAGCCTCCCAAGTGCTGGGATTACAGGCATGTGCCACCACACCTGGCTTGGTCATTATTATTGTCTTTGGGTTTTTTTTATTTTTAAAATTAAAAAAATAATATTTATTGAAAGCTCTTAAAATTATGGAAGTACACCAAAACTTTATTTTATTTTATTTTATTTATTTATTTATTTATTTATTTATTTATTTATTTTATTTATTTATTTTTTTTTTTTGTCTTTTTGAGACAGGGTCTCACTATGCAGTTCAGGCTGGCCTTGAGATCACTTTTGTAGCCCAGGCTGGTCTCGAACTCACACTGAACCTCCTGCCTCAGCCTCCCAAGTGCTGGGATTACAGGCGTGCTCCACCACGCCTGGCTTTATTTTATTTTATTTTATTTTGCAGTACCAGGATTGAACTCAAGACCTTGCGCTTGCCAGGGAAGGGATAATTCTACTGAGCTATCTCCCCGGCCTGATACCAAAACTTTTGCTTATTACTGCATAAGATTATGACCACTTTGGACCTTCCCAGAATCCCTGAATCTCACTCAAGAACTCTAGGGGTAGATGAGTTATTGATCTGGAACCCATCAAGCCACCCCAGAGACACACTTGGAAAGCCCCATGGCGAGAACTGCTGGCCAGCAAGGCCATCTAGGTGGTGGCCGAGGAGGTGGACCCCCTGCCACTGCTATGGAAGGCCACTGCAAGGGCACATTGCCCTCACCCTCACACTGGCTAAGTTGGAAGACAGTGTCTTCTCAAAAACCCTCTGTGTCAGAAGGGACAGGCTGGGCATGGTGGCACATGTTTGTAATCCCAGCACTCAAGAGGCTAAACCAGAAGGATCACAGCAAGTTCAGGATCAGCTGGGGTTGCATAGTAAGACCCTATCTGAAAATAAATAAATAAATAAATAAACAAACAAACAAACAAGCAAACAAATCAATCAGTCTATAAAGTTCTACTCGATACCATGTCCCCAGAAAGCCTAACCAGCAGTTTTCAGGACTGTCTATTAGACAAAGGGGAGAGAGCTTCCTTGGAAACTGCAGAAGGTATAAATTCCTTATCCAAGAGCAAAATCCCCTTCTCCAGAAGATTCCAGAGACCTGTCTCTTCTTCCTCTGCCTGCCGTTGTTTCTCTTCTTCTCTTTGTCCCCATCACCCCGGGGTGTCCCTCACTTAGCCAATCCCTCTTTTCCATGCAGTTGATTTCACATACTCAGGCAGTCTTCCTTCACTTAACTAGCGCTGTTTATTAAGCATCTTCTATTTGTCCAGCATTGTGCTAGATGTGGGGGAACGGTGACAGAGGACATTTGGTCCCTGTCTTCCAAACTCTCCCGCTCTGGTGTTCTGCATGTTTTGCCATACAACTGTAGCTGATTTCTTTCCATGTTTAAACCTCAGTTGGGCCGGGCGTGGTGGCTCACGCCTGTAATCCCAGCACTTGAGAGGCTGAGGCAGGAGGATCGCTGGGAGTTCGAGACTAGCCTGGGCTACAAAAGTGAGCTCAAAGACAGCCTGAACTGCACAGTGAGACCCTGTCTCAAAAAGCCAAAAAAAAAAAAAAAAAAAACTCAGTTGGAAGTAATAATAATAATTCCATTAAAGGTGTTAAAAAGGTTATATCTTGAAATGTCTGAGGACATTTAAACATGGAACATGGAACATGTCACAGAGGATGCATGGAATTTTACGGAGAAATGGCTGTCACAGACTAGGTGAGGATCAGATCAAAGTCACCAGATGTGGACAAGGGACAAGATATTCTGCCTTTCACAGTCCTCCTTTTCTCACCTGTAAAGGAAGGTAGTAACAAATGCCAGGCTCTTGGGCGAGAGCCTGTGAGACAAAGAACACACACGTGCAGACAGTGCCGGTCACGCGGTGCTGTGGTGTAAGCGTGTCTCCTAAGTGTCCCGCATCGGGCACTAATCTTGCTGTGGCTCAGGCAATGCGGTTCCCCTGCTCTTGTGTTGGAACCTGTTAGCCTCCCAGCAGCGCAGGAGCTGCACCCAGGGGGTTGCTGGATGGAAGCCAGGCTGCATTGTGGAGCAAGCAGGATGCTGGAGAACGGCGTCCAGGCGGCGGGGAGTGGGCAAGTAGGAGATGCCCCGGTGCCTGCGCACTCCCGCCTTCCAGGCCCTCATCTGGGGAGAACAGTAGTCTAAAGAGAGGTGAAGAAGGAGGCAGAATATGCGAACCAGGAGGAGACGCAGCGATGTGGCCCTAGCCTTTAATATCTATAAATGCCCACATTCTCCCGTGGAAGTGAAAGAGATTACACACAGCACGTGTGAAAGTATTGATTAACCAGGTGAAATAAGTCCATCGTACATTTGTGCCTCCAGTGTGCTGAAATTTTTCATTGAGCCACTTGCCAAAACATTAGCAATGATAAATACATACACAGATACGTGCATGCATATGGACAAACATTACTAGGGATCTGAGCCATTTTTAATAAAATAAAAATAGCTATATTCCCTAGGAGATATCTCTTCTGCCCTGTACTGAAGCCAGTACCTAACCTATTCATTCATTATAGCTTCACCAAAACTACTCTGTTATCCCTATTGCTCAAATGAAGAAACTGAGACTTTGAGGAGTTTAAACAAGTAGCCTAAGGGGCTCAGCAAGGTAGCTCCATGGACTAAAGCACCTGCTTAATCAAGCTTAGGCAAGCTAAGGCAAGTGCAGGGACCAGGGTTTGATCCCCAGCACCATCCTGGGCTGAGCTGGCCACAGAGTCTAGGATCACAGTCTAGCCTGTGATCCCAGTTCTGGGCAGGCTGAAAACAAGACTGTCACTGTGAGCTGTAGAGTGAGAACCTGTAACAACCTGTATTAGTTACTTTTTAATTGTTGCTGAGACAAATACCTGACACTCAAAATGAAGGAAGGAAAGGTTTATTTAGCTCACAGTTCGTAGAGGTTTCAGTCCATATCTGGCTAGCCCAAGGCTGAGTGGAGCAGGGTGGAGAGCATCCAGTTCATGGAGGCAGAACAGCAGCAAAATGGTAGCAGAGGCAGCCAGTCAATCAGGGCAGCAGAGCAGCAACAACAGCTAGAGCTCCAGTCTGTCTCTCTGTCTCTCTTTATATTACATTCAGGCTCTCCACCTTAGCTCCCGCCCTAGGCTACACCCATAATCCCAGAAGTACTTCCACCCATAATCCCATCAGTACTAAAACCTATAATCCCAGGGATCATGGATCAAGTCTCAAACTCTAGAAGTCCCCGCCCAGTGACTCCATGAG